>OOFC01001711.1:12587-24979 GCA_900323345.1 Pseudochromis fuscus | reverse complement strand
GGAGCAGCCGGGGGAAGTCGGTCAGAAGTGGAGCAGCCTCAGCATCAGCACCAGCGGCGCATCGTTAAAGTGGAGCCCGCGGAGCGATCCAACCGAGAAGATGGCTCATGAGAAAAGAGGAAGAGCGGCGCAACAGCGAGAGGAGGACGAGGAGAAACTCAGTCACGCTGTCCGAGTTTGGTTGTGGTGTTAATTTGTAAGCAGGCTACGTGCTCCAGCCTCAGACCTCCCACCCTCCTCAGTTTCTCCTCCTCTCCTCCACCATCAGCTGTGGAAGTTTAGCTGGAAGAGGATGCTATGAATATTTCAGAGCACTCCTGTTACAGTACACACTCGTCGTTTGTGGTGATAACGATGGTGCCACTTGCAGGAGAAGATTAGTTGCATTGTTTTTTTGGGAGCAGGGAGAAACCATATTTAACCTTCTCTGCTTGAAATGAGGAGCGGAGGAAGTGGAGCGAAAGATGCTCCTAGCCTGTAGACACATTTAGAGCTCAGAAGGCAGATGTTACAACTTTAATTAGTCCTCCTTCTGTCTACTTACAGTCTTAGTCACACAAGGAAATCATTCCTCTGTTGTAGATTAACTCATTACAGCCGGCTTAGTGCATGCTCAAACAGAAGGATTGGGAATTTTCTGAGACAGATCTGCTCTAAAATGAATCTTCTGGAAACTGTTTTTTAAAGAGGGTTTTTTCTCATTTCCCCGTTCAGGAATTCAATTTTTCCTCCTTTTGTTAGCCACAGATGAAGTTTTAAGGCACAGCGTCACCTTGTGCTCAGGGTCCTGCTCCTTCAAGTGTGTCTGTAGGTATCCAAGTCTGCACGTTCTCCAAAGGCTGTAGTCCTCAGCTCTCTCTTCTCAGTGTGCCTGGTTCATTTTAGAGTGAGAGCTTTAATCAGAGTGGTGAGAAAGGGGATGGAGAGTCATCTTTCTTGTCAGATTCAGCTCTGCGCTCTACTGGCTTCCAAGAGAAGAGAGGTTTTCCATTTTCCTCACTTGTGTGTGTGTGTGTGTGTGTGTGTGTGTGTGTGTGTGTGTTTTTCTTCACCCGTCATCCTCTTTCCGCTGTTTTTTCCTGTCACCCCTCTCCTCATGTTTATCTACCTCTCTCCTCCACCCCACTACATGCCCCATCCCTCCCCCGTTTCTTTCTTTTTTTTTGTTCCCTGTGGGTGTGGTTGAAGGTCACTGTGAACACTGGCTCACTTTCACAGAGGAAAGAAAAGGCGAGAGAGAGGCAGCATAGAAGACGAAGGGAACAGTGAGAATAGCAGAGGATGGCGAGGGGCAGCCAGGCGGGCCGGCTGTCCACAGTACTGTGCACTCATCACTTTTCGCCTCAGACATGATGGGGAAGTTTGGAAGGACACATGGGGTTACAGACTGTCCAAGAATGCTAAAGGCGTCAACAGTGAGCCACGCTCCACATCAGACCGGAGGCTGGACTCCACAAACATGGCAAACACAGAGGGAGCCGTCACCTTGCTGCTCTTGGCGCTCGCTCAGGGTCATCTCACAGTGTGAGGCGGGAATTAAAAGAGCGCCCCACCATTTAGAACTGAAATCAATGCAGCAGCACCGGAGATATTGTCCATTTTACTCAGCACATTCATCTTTCTTGTCAAAACCTGGCACCTGCATTACCCATAATTCAACTTGATTGCCAACAGTTGGAATTCAGACATTGTCCTGCTGGTAGCGGCCAATGAAGCCTGAAACTGTTAGCCTCCAGCGGAGATGAGGGGTGGACCGCAGAGCTTTGATAAGCTCCCTCTCTCCAACTCAACACCTTTTTCCATTTTCAAACTTCAGCCCCAGCACTGACTCAGGTAACCTAACTTGAGGCAGTATATCAGATTTTGCACAGCTCTGTGTGAAGCCACAAAAGGCTTAACACAACTTTTTGTCACACATGCAGCAGCACACCTTTAGAGTACAAAATCCCCCGTTCTCTCTCTGAAGCACGACACGAGCTTTGTTAAAACACCACTATCAGTTGTTGTTGCGTGTCTGACTTTATTCCAGCCCCTGCCTGTCTTTTCTTTGTCTGTCTCTCCTCCACATGTCAGCGTATCGTTTGATTTCTTCAGTCATCTCCAGCGTGGAGCCACAGCTGCCTGCAGTTCAGGCTCCTGTGTTTCTGCTGCAGCCTCCACACGTGATTAATCATGTGAAGTGGCAAAAAGCACAACACTGTCAAGACTGTGAGGGGGACCTAATGGAGTTGAAAATGGGATGTTTTGTCGTGATGCAATCCATTTTGTTGCACCGCCGCCCGCCTGCTTGCTTGCTTGCTTTCTTCATGCCCTCAAAACAGGAAATTCTTTTTCTTGTGCCAGGTACAAAAAGTGAAGGCTGTGTCTATTTTAAGCAACGATCCAGACAGAAAAGGCACTACTGAGAAGTTTTGGCTTGTTTTGGCTGTTACAAAGACGAGTCCCTGAATTTGGTTCACTCCGTCAGCTCTGCCCTCATGCTCATTTGAGCAGCGCTCCACAGCTCTTTTATGCAGGCCTGCATATTGGCCTCAGCACAGTTCACTGGAGACTGGGGGTGAAAATCGTTTTCATTTTCCACTTTTAAGACTAATCCACTGATTCTACTGTGGAAAATCAAGTAAAATGTACGTCCAGCGTGAACTCAATTTATTTCGTGCTGTTTGCTGGTGTGCTGCTGGCTCTGTTGGACCTAAACTGACCGGCTGTTCAGCCTCTCGCTCTCAGTCCCCCCCCTCTGCAGCTGAGGGGTTCAGCATGAAACCTAATCAGCTGTATGACGCCACGTTGGGGGTGAACGTGATAAAATTCCAACACCGGAGCAGATTAAATGAACAAGTTAATGAAGGTAATGAATGAGAGTGTTTCACACTGAAGAGTTTAATTAACCTCGCCTCCCACCAGTCTCTCTCCACTGTAACACCTTTGTCACCGTATCGCAGCCCTCCTCCTGTGCCGATCGCATGGGGCAATTTATCCAGTGGCCTCATGTGCCAGGGGCAATTAATCCTCTCTCCTGCCCCAAGGCCTTATCCCAGCGTCTGTATCCTTTATCTCCATGTTTGCCACGCTTCCATAAGCACAATACTCCTCTTGACCTACTCTCCCTCCTCCTCCTCCTCCTCCAGTCCTTTTCTCTTCCTCTCTCCTTCATGTCTTTTTTTTTTTCTTGTTCTCTCAGATGCAGAAACACCTGCGACCACACACAGTGAACACTTCCTCACCGTCAGCACTCCCTGGCAGCTTAATATGCGCACATATCCACTCCTCAACTGATAGTCTTGTCAGATTTAAATAAGGCTGAAGTGTTCATACATAAACATACACGCACACTCACCCATATTTATGAGGACCTCCCACGGCCTTTGCTTTGCTTCCCTCCCGTTGTTCACCTCAGTCAAACAAACCCCTTCTCGCTGTTCAAATATTGGCCACGATCGCCGGCCACAATCTGACAACTTTAATACACCTCAGCTGTCTGTCCCTTTCCCATTCCCATCTCTTCCCTCCTCTCGTCAAGTTACACACACACACACACACACACACAGAGTCCATCCTGCCACACCACTGCTACATCTTGTTAAAAAGAGTTAGTGAAGCTGAAAGGCCAATCACATTAACACAGAGGGAGTGTCAAAAAAGACTGCAGAGAATATGGTGGAAGGGTCAAATCAAATGGACACTTCTCAGATTTTAATTGCAAATGCCTAATTGCTCCCATAATTATGAGTAATAAGACTCGGCTGCGCTGATCTCGAATGGATCATATAGCAATTACTCACCACTGTCGCTGGTGTATTTGACGACAAGAAATATCTTCGTAGATTAGCGTTTAATCCCGGTGCCCAGGATCTCAGAAGGCTTTGAAGATGTGCGGCTGAATGTGCCCGTCCACAGCCGGCGAGGAAGGCCCCGCCTTGGGTGATGGGCTGCAGCCATTTTATACTGGAGAGCTCTAATCAGTCATGGTGGAAGAGCGAGGATTTATCCAGCAGCTCGGACTCGAGGATGATTAGATGCTCAGATGCAGTGAGAGGGGTTAGAGATTTGGCCAGGGCACGTATGTTACTGTTCCAACTCTCTCTCTCACTCTCGCTCTGATAAATGTCATGGAAAGTTGGAGGAGCCAACCTTGAACCTGCTTTCATGGCATGCCAGCCCTCTGCCACATTGAAAGACTGTGATTGCAATTACCAACACGGTTCAATTGGGCTAATTACTGCAGTTAAACTATTAAATAGCCCTAGGCCAAAATAAAACTTCATCTTGGAAGTCTGAGATGGCCGGACTTTAGTGGGACAGCTTAATTAAAATATGATTACCTGTCTCTGGTGCATACTTAAATGTGCACAAAGCTCAGGGCAAACTGTTCATTGTCCCAAGTGAGTCGTGTGTCTCGTCCTCAGGGCAGTCTTTGTTATATTTGCCACTCTTTACCCCTTTCTTTTGTGTATATATGAGCCCTTTTTATCAGTGAACGACTGTCTGGTCAGGAGAGGCCGTGTGAAGTCTTTTCCTCTGTCTATCTTTAGCACAGTCCCTTCTCTGTCTGCATAATGTCTCAGTGTCCGTGCTTAAGCACATTTTAGAAGCATCAGGCATTATCTCTTGCCGGTCAGGGAGGCCTTTTCATGGCTTTGTGTGGCTTGAAAGGACCGTCTGAGTCGGTGGGAGAGATCATTATCCGACATGGGCTGAACAGAAGGAAAGGAACTGGAGCTAAATGTGTGAGGCAGAGCCTGCGGGTTGGCTTTGACTCATACCCAACATCACAGCCTTTATATTAATCCATATTTAATTAGACTTTCCTTTAGTGCACCCTCCCTGCTTGTTTACCCTTGCTGTGTTGTTTTATCGAAGTCAGAGGGAGGGAAGGGCACGGGTAGAAGGTACTGAGGTTGACATGGGATTACTATTAATAAGTACGGAGGGAGGGAAGAAAGAACCTAGTGAGGGCTCCAGGGACATAGCTGTGTTTCGTTTCATTAGTAGGATATTGTAATTCAGATAGCACCCATCAGCTCAAACAATAACCTGCCTCCACTCGTGTGATGTGTGGAAATTTCAATCAGTTTGTTGTTATTGTGTTAGAGGATGCAAAGGAAATGCCAGTAAGTAATGAGGAGCATTTTAGACGCTAATGAAGCGATGGGCTTGTGTTGTGTGTAGATCGAGCGACTGATTAGCATTCATCAGGTGCTTTTGAAGCCTTTAGTCGAGATGATGTTCAGAGAACTTTCTGCTCCGTTAAGTTCAAATAAATGTCTTCCCCATCCTGTCATTGGAGAACGTCTCAGGATGACTGACTTTTCATCAGATCCATTATTAAAATCTGCTCTGCTCAGTGTGCTCTGTCGTGGAGCAATAGAAACTCGCAAGTCCATTAAACTGTGTATAAAACCCCAATTTTTTTTTCCTCTCCTCATTTCCAAAATGAACATTTCAATCTGTGTGTTGCCTTTGGGAAGGATGGTGGGTGAAGGTCAGTTTAAATTTCAGCAGTAATAATTAGATTCTTTATTAGGCTTTGCCACTGAATTCTGCTCCAAAGAGGAATGCTGCAAAGGAGCAGCGTTGGCCGGGTGTTGACTTAATGTCACCCATCCATTTTGCTTTCGCTCTGGTTGGCCTCGCAGGAGCTAGAAAATGGGAGCTCATTCATCACTGGCTTTCTCTGGCTCTGGGCACCAACATGCATTCAGTCATAGCTGGAGTGACAGACACACACCACACATAAACACTTTGTGTGGAACAACAGAGGGCTGCACACTCACACACACTGATGCATCTCAGTGTGAATATAACGAGTATGAAGTGTAAAAATGTCTCCACCAAAATATTACGGCACATAAACACACACACACACACACTCATCACATATACCACCACACGGCTGCTCCCTGAACCAGTCATGTGTGTGAATATAGTCAGACCTCTGAAGCCTTCTGATTGATTGAGTGACAGCTGTTCAGGCATCTGTATTCTGGCAGCACAGTGTGACATGAGTGACGTTCAGCCGAATGTTTTGTGAGCACAGACACCTCATGCATTTTAAAGCATTCCTCCAACATTTTTCCATGTTTATTCCCTGTTTTCCACCTTTTTTTTTTCCTCTCTGTTCCCCTGCAGAAAGGAATCCCCATCGGGCAGTTCTGCAAGGACTTCAATGAGAGAACCAAGGAGCTGAAGGAGGGCATCCCTCTCCCCATCAGGATCCATGTGAAGGTGTGTCTGTGTGGCTGGTTGTGGGTCTCTCTAACCCCTCCCTGACCCTTTACACTTAGCACCCCTCCCTCCCACAATTGTGGTTAATTCCTCTAGCAGCATAACGGTTCCAGAGCACTTCCATTATTCATACTCTACTACTAAAGTAAGCCTTTCCATTTGCATTCATTAATGAAGCAATGCCCCGAGGAACTCGGAGTCAAGAAGCATTAAGTGCATACAAGAGATGTGAATTACTCAGAAAAGAGGTGTTTGTGAGCTTGTAGTATTTTATTGTGCACAACCACATATTGCTTGAATCGTGTTACCTCCCGCCCACCTTTTCAGCGTTGTTTCGAATCAGGAGTTGTGTCCGTTCACCCGAATAAGTGCGTGATGTAAGGAGGGGAAGCGTAATCCTTTAACAGCCATGAATTTATTTTGACATGCAATATCCAGCAACAGCCCTGCCGTCACTTCTGAGGCTGCCGTCCATCAGCACCATCTGCTGGTTCTTTCTAGTGTTGTGCTTGTTCTGTTCACGCTGTGCTGTGTAAATAATCTGTGTGTAATGTTTAATGTGTGCATGCAATCTGTTTTACCCTGTGAGATGAATGTCTCGCCGCTGGCTTTCCCCTCCGCCTTGTCAGTAGCTTCGAGCAAGTCTCATAATGCCTTTTATCTTACTTTAAAGTAACAGATTGACATTTTGGACAACCCACTTTTTCATGAGTTAGATGAGAAGATCGATACCACTCTCATGTCTATGTGTTAAGTAAGAAACTGGAGCTGGGAGGCAGTTAGCTCAGCATAAATACTGGAAACAAGGGGCAACAGCTAACCTAGATGTGTCCAAATTCACAGCAAGTCGGTGCTTGTCTTATTCATGTAATCAATACACAGAGACTTGAGCCTAAAGAGAAGTTATTGCAGTTTATCCTGAGGGGGACATGATGAATGCGTTCCACAGAAATCATCTAACAAAGCAGCTGACCCACAGACTGATGATGTCACCTGAAGAGTTGCATTGTTAGCAAAGCTGAAATGACATTTTTAGGTTTGACTGAGGAGTTTGGTGCTGGAACAGTTATCGTCACAAAGTTTCTTTGAGTGTGTATTAAGCCAACAAAAGGTCTCCTGTCAGTTGATGAGTTTTTAGCATTTACTCATGTGAATACGGCTGCTCACGCCAAACGCAAAGAGATTTCGTCACACATAAATATTTGCACTCAACAGCCAATAGGAGAAATCCTTTTAGAAACACTACTTCGCCACATCAACAATGAGCAAGATTGCAAATATTGCTCCTTTTACCTCAGAAATCTCAGTAATTACAAAAAGCTCCTCTCCTTCTTGGTTTTATCAGTCAGAGTTACACCATGAAGCTCTGGCAATGAAAAGCTTGTCCTCCATTTCTGCTCCTCGATTGGTTTTTGCAATATCCCATGATATTGCAAAATCCCATGAACATGATATATCCCAAATTGTTCTCTCAAGTTGAAACTTTCGCGTATCACTTGCCACAAATTTGCATCTATTTGCATTTGTTCATGTCTTTCCATTCAGTTATTATATAATCGCACCACACATGAAATTCGCTTTGTGTTTGGTGTGAACGCAGCTTAAAAGGTCCAGTCATACATCGTCATCCCTCCTTGTGCGATATGAATATTGATAATATCGATACTTTAATCAATATAATGAGGAGCTCGACCCTGCCAGATTCCCCTTAGGATTCCCGTTATGTGATTGTCTTGCAATATATTGATTATCGCAATATCGTGTGACAGTATCGGTATCGTGAGCCATGTATCATGTATCGTATTGTGAGGTACCCCATGATTCCCAGTCTTATGCAGGCTAGCTGTTTCCCTTTGTTTCCAGTCTTTATACTGAGCTAATCATCGTCATGCTAACTCTTTGCATGATCTATAAGCACATCTCCCACAGTGCTGACTTCTTCGTTAAAATGTTTTGAAGGAGTTTTCTGCTTGTACTCTCACTGCCTTTTCTCTTTCTGTCTTTTGTATTTTTTCTCATTTCTCCTGTCAGAAAAATCCTGCTTCAGTAAATGTTTGTGTTTCATTTAAAAAAAAAAAATGGAGGAGCAGACAGCAACAAGTCATTGGACCTTTGCAACCAATAGCTTCTCCATAGATAGAGAAAAATCCTGTTCCCTCTGTCTAAAGGTCACTTCTGTTAGATAACACGACTCTGATGACAAATCACCTGCTCAGTGGTATCTTCTCAGCTCAGCCTACACTATATGGTCTGGTGTTTGTTTTTTCTTTTTGTCCGACAGATAACAGATGATCTAAAGTAAACTTTCCTCAGATGATTTATTGATTGGATCAACATGTCAGATTTTGTTTATATTGGCCTCCAGCCAGGGAATGAATCTGAATTACAAGGAAAGGGTCAGAATAACTCGGTGAGACTGAGCAGATTATTTTTATTTTGGTCCTGAGGGCAGGATGGAAAGGGTGAGCAAATGAGACAGGGGAGCAGATGTGCAGCAGCATTCAGTTAAACACGCACAGGGTAGACGGAAAAATAAAAACAGCTCACGTAGACGGTTTAGGTTACTTCAAAATTCTGTAATATTTTTCTGCTTAACATCCTCAAACCTACGCTGGTCAATATTTAAATGAAATGGTTACATGTAATGTTGAAGAGGCTGTTGGCAGTGATCAGTCAGCACATAATAATCACTTGACTCTGAAGCTTTACTGTCATCAGCCTCATCTGTGTTGTGTTCTGTTCAAAAGCTCAGATAAACCCACTGGGTACTACCTGCTCATCACCATGTTGGCAAGTATCTGGTGAGCGTGGAGGAACATTGAACAGATAAAAAGCCAGCTGTTCCCCTGAGAAGACTAAAACCAGAGCTAAAAATAAAGTGAATGTTGGACTGAAATTTATCAGGTGAACAGAAACATGACTCCAACTCAGTAGTGATGCTACTTTGTATCTGCTGCATCTGTACATTACACTCTACTCATATGTTTACATATGTTTACATATAAAACAGTAGCTTATGATCAGTAACAGGAAAAGACTCAAATAGAATATCACTTTTTTCTTTGGCACACTATCAAACATAAGTAATAATGCGGTATTAAAAAAAATCTCTGATTATTAAAGTTCTGACAGGGAAGAAAGAAAAAGCACATTCTCCTGATCCACAGGGGGGATTAATACTGAGAATTAATTCCTCGAATGAAACGAGGCACGTTGCTTCAAGACCCTGAGGAAGACCAGTGGATCTGTGTTTATTTTTACTTTAATCATCTAATGATGAAGGGTTTTAGCTTTTTGCAGTTTAGCAAAACAATGTGCCTCAAACTCTTTGGAAATTAGTTTCTGGAATTTTCTTCTGAATTGTGGGTTGAAACTATACTTTAAATTTGCTGAAAACGCAGTGAGTTTCAGCTGAAGTCAGCAGCAGAGGAACACTGACTGACTCACGACTGTGTTTGAGGATCATCGTCTAATCTCAGTCCATTCATTAAACCCAAATAGATGAATCTCGTATTTCTCCAGCGGAGGTACACTCCTGACAGTGTGGTGACTGCCTCACAGCACACTTTAAACCATCATGTTGCAAGGCAAAGTTTTGAGCGGATCGTCCAGTTACAGATGTGGATTTCTCGTCATGTTGAAGAGTTGGGGATGGAGTTTCAAGTAGCAGTGAGTTTGTCAGAGAATTAGTGACCGCTGTCACAGTTTTTGTCTGCTCCAACCACACTCTGTATGTAGTAGTGGATGCAGCAACTGGGTCTCAAAAATGAGGCCAAGTGAAATACCACCCATGGTCACTAGATGCTGGCTCCAAAAAATCTCTGGCTCCAGTTGAAATCTACAGAGCCCCAGACATGACATGGTAAAAAAACTAATTAAATTGTGGCCACAATATAGCTTTAACGTGCACATGAATTACTAATTCATGGCCACGATTTAGTATATCGTGCCCAGGAATTAGTACTTCGTGGCAACTAGATAAGCAAATTGAGCGCACCTCCTCTACAGACTTTTGTAGCACCTACGTGATGTCCTTCACGTGACTAGTTTTGTTTACACCGCCATATTGGCAGGACAAGCAGCAGCTAAAATCCTCAAACCGCCGGCGTCATCTTCAAGCCTTCAGAATTTACTGCGCATTTACTTTGCAGAATTAAATCACATTGATATTGAATAACACCACACAAAACTTAATAGGTTATACATAACCCGTATAATGCACCCGGCGTGTTTTTTACATCAATCGAGTGGAGCGCTATAGAATACCGCTCGATGCGCTCGATTTGATATACTTCCTGTGTATTTCGTGCCCACGAATTATCATTTCGTGGCCACGATTTAGTATTTCATGTGCACGTTATAGCTATATTGTGGCCACAATTAATGTTTTTTTTTTTTTGTTTGTTTGTTATGTCATGTCTGGGGCTCCGTAGAAATCAAGTCAAAAATCATCATTTTCAATCATGAAAGATTCACAAGTCATTGTGGTGTCATTCAGTTAATCCTTCTTATCAGTGAGCTGGTGGTCCATCTGAAAAAAAAAAAAAAGTACGTAGATATTAGGCTTCAAAATTTAGGAATGGTTAGGGGTGTGGTTAGTTTGATTGACAGGTCTCGTGTCCAATGAGACTCCAGTTTCATCCACATTGGGCAGTGATCTTGGGTTCAAGGGTCAGACCCGCCTCCTCATTCCAAATATGGTCACCTCTAGCTCCAAAACCAACCTGCTTTCAATATCCAGGTCCAAGAACCAAAGTGTAACTCTAGTTACATCCATTCTTTGTCTGTCTATGAGTCCAGTGTAACCTGTAATGATTAAAATACCTCGCTAACGAACTTGTCATCCATAGTATCCATGGTAATAGTCTGAACCAGCTTTACTGTGTAATATTTTCAAGCTTTGTGGGAGCTGACGTTACTCCTGGATACCAGCAGTTTACAGTACAGATAACAGCTCTCTCTGGGCCTTTATTGGATTTAGCACTAAGTAACCTGAGCCAACGTTATTGGAGCAAAATGCATCAGTTTGCTCTCTTAGTTGTTTTTTCCAACAAGGTTAAGGATGGAAACATAATCCATGAAAATATGAACAAGTTTGTGAGCAGAGCAGCCAAACAGGATTATGTTAAAACAAGATTACAGCCTGGTTCTATATTTTCATTATAACACTGTGCAGTCTTCTACAAGGACTGTTCACCAGTGAGGGTAATGACGTTTTGTCTGGATTATGTAGTTTTAGCCTCAATTTCATATCATTTATCGTCACAAAATTCTTATTTCAAAATGAGTAAGCTGGAAACATAATTGAATTAAAAAGCCAGACTGAGTATTTAGAGCTGCTTTTAATGATCGCTTAGTTTCTATGAGCAGCTTCAGCTTGTTCTTCTCATCCAATAGTATATATTCAGTTCACAGGGATTGTTTCTCCTAGAAAATAATTAACTAATTTTGTTATAAAGTTCATTTAAAAATACATTGTCCTGCATTTATAAAAAACATTTTAAAAATTATTTTCAACCTGTTTCCCAAGATGCCCTCCTGCTCACAAACAACACAAAGATGGCAGCCCGCTGATATTTTGGGAAGTAGGTTGGGAAACTTTCTTGTTGTGTAGCAAATGTGATGTTTTTCACTCAGATGGTTAGAAATGAGCTTTAAGTGTTTTTAAATGACGGGGTTGGTTTTTCCAACATCGCTGGCCAATTATGTTTTAGAGAAACAAATGGTTACATTTGTGACCATATGTGTGCTAATCATGTTAATAGATGCAAAGCTGCTGACTGCAGCTGATGAAATCTCTCTGCCTGTTACAAAGAATGATCCTTACATCTTACACTCTCTCTGTTTCTGTCATCAGTAAGGTGTGACAGGTTAGGTCTGATGAATGGGGCTGGTTGTAGGGATGGTGGTGTCTTTTTTATTTCATTACTTTTTGTCACAGGTTTTAATTGTAATTCGTCTTTGTCTCCTCAGCCTGACAGAACATACGATATGAAGATTGGCCAGCCCACGGTGTCTTACTTCCTCAAACAAGCAGCGGGTATCGCAAAAGGAGCTGGAAAGTCAGGTGAGAAGAACCCATATGGCGGCTGATAATGAATTTATTATAAATATAGACCTGACCTTTCTTAGACAAATACTTTTTTTTTTTTTTTTTTCAAAAATGA
>OOFC01001711.1:0-12567 GCA_900323345.1 Pseudochromis fuscus | reverse complement strand
CCTTTCTTAGACAAATACTTTTTTTTTTTTTTTTCCAAAGAGTACCTATTCTGTTTTTCCATGTTTTTTGTTCTAAGTACAGTTTTACTATGGTGGGTGTTCATACTCTACATGGCCAAAGTTTCAGATCATGAGGTAACGTGATGTTCGAGTAATCTCTGAGAGACACGAGTTCGGACTGCAGCCTGGTGAAAACACACTGTTTCACAAATCTGTTTCTGAAGGCTGACAGTGGAACGTAGTATCTGCTTTTTTCAGTAGCTGTTAGGAAACAACATTGTTAGATGAATATCCATTATAAGAGACATTTTTTGAACTGCACTCTATGACAAAACTACTCTAGGCCCAAACTATGAATATAATTCTGTAACTAAGCATTATCGTCCTCTTTAAAGTATGTTTAACTTTATTATACATTGGAGACTTTGTCATCACCTTTGGAGATCCAGTCCCACATCTTACCATGCCCTCACTGTCACTTTTCAACCATGGATGACAGAGAAAAAAGATTTATTTAAGCTGGCCATTTTTAAGATGCAGAAGGAACAGCAGTCAGGTGATACTGATCCTATATTTCACATTTTGAATATTGATTTGAGAAGCAGCTATTAAATATGGTCCAATATTTCTCTCTAAAATGTAGAAGTAGTAGTAAAGCAGCCACATAGTTTTCTGTATTATTCTGAAAGTTTTCATTTTGGAAAGTATATACAATAATACCAGTATATCTGTGAAAGACTACATGTCTGAGTGTTATTAGCAGCTGTGGTGAGAAGAGCTGTGGCAGTGATGTATCTGCTCTCATATTAGTTTTCACCTGCTGAGGCCATCCTGTAACAGACACACGCCTCTCCACGGACTTGGTTTTGAGCTTTTCTGTGATTGATGTTATATTCATGACGTGTGGGGGGGAGCTGCACCAGAGGAAGGAAGTGGCAAAGGTTGTGTGTTAAGAAAAGAGAATTATAGATTTCCCCCTTTAATGCGCCGAGCCATATCCAGCTTCACTTTAACTGCTAACTCCTAATACCGCTGCTACGACCCCTCTAACACACACCTGTACACACACACACACACACACACACACACATAAGCCCTCCCACCGCTTTGTCCTATTTTGTGCTGAACCTGTTCTCAAACATTTTTCAATCTGTTGTATTCATACTTTGCTTTCTGTTTTGTGTGGGTGAAGGCCACGAGATAGCGGGCATGGTGTCTGTACGAGCCGTGTATGAAATCGCACAGGTGAAATCTCAGGATGAATGCTTCAGAATAAGGAACACCCCCCTCGAGGCGGTCGTCAAAAGCATCATCGGCTCGGCCCGCTCCCTGGGGATTCAGGTTGTCAACGAGTAAGTCCCGACTCTGAGCATTTCTAATCTCTGTTCGTTGACCTGAGACACTGTGAATGTGACTGATGGAGGAATGAGGACAGACGCTGTCCCACACACAGATCCTGGTCCAGTGTGTGATCTGTAGATGCTGCTGTGCCTCCAAACAGCCACTAGAGATCAGGGGAGATAACAGTAAGTGACCACAGTGGCCATAATAATGTGAACACCTACTGCAGCTTCAGTACAATAACTACACTTGTACACTTAGATCTGCTTTAATATTATTATATTATATTATTACTAATACAGAACCTCATTATCTAGTATCTTTTCTTCTTTAACAACTACTACATCACTCAGCGTTCAGAGCAGAAATATGATCCTTTAGTACTTTAGGGATTTTGCTGCTGTAATGAAGCAATTCCAGTGGGAATTAGATACTCTAAAGATTCATCTGTCCCTGTTCATTATAGTGCAACAGATGATACATGACACCGGGTTACTGGGTGTACCTACAGCTCCACTCTGCTCAATAACTTCAGTAGAAACATAATAACTTCACCATGACAAGTGGTCATCGAGATCAAGAGATACAGTCTTTAATGAGGCTTTTTATGCTTTTTCTTTGTTTCTGTTACATATGCAATGTTGCAGTGTGGGATGTTCACATTAAACATAGCCGTTTCAAGTTCCACAGTAGAAAAGACTCTGAGAGCTATTGACTTCCATTCAAAAATCATCATTTTCAATCATGAAATACTCACCCAGTACATTTTTCTACAAGTCTTTCTGTGTCAGTAGCTGAGGTCAGTTCTTATCAGTGATATGTGGTCCAATACTGAAAAAAATATGTAATTAAGTAGATTTTAGGCTTCAAAATGAGGAAGATTCAGGGGTGTGGTTAGTTTTATTCACAGGTCTGGTCTCCAGTGAGACTAGATCTGAACTCATGTCTCATTGGGCAGCATCTTCAGGTTCAAGGGTCAGACCCGCCTCCTCATTCCTCCCTTAATATCCAAATATGGTCACTTCTGGCTCCAAAAAACCAACATGACTTTCAAACATCAAACTCCTGGCTTCAAAATGTAAGTCCACAAACCAACGGTGACGTCACGTTATAGTGTCGTCCATTCTGTGCACAGTTTATGCATCAGATCATCATTTTCATATGGTCATCTGCTCCCCCTAAAGTGGCAGGAACCGACTGTTTTAGACAGTGGATGAAGTGAAGGGCTAAAAGTTTAAGATAAATAATGTAGGTTTTTTTAGTTGTTCTTTTTTAAACTATGAGTCATGCAAAGCTGCTCTAGTGGAGTCCCAGAATAAAATGTAGAGCTTGAAATGAAAATAAT
Source organism: Pseudochromis fuscus (assembly GCA_900323345.1). Lineage (NCBI taxonomy): Eukaryota > Metazoa > Chordata > Actinopteri > Pseudochromidae > Pseudochromis > Pseudochromis fuscus. Next base: position 9,881 of record OOFC01001711.1, on the reverse strand, counting down.
ACACTCCTCTAAAACTTTACTACAGTGGAATCCCTCTCCTGCTATCCTGGTGCGTCGTGTGGTTTATGGTGCAGACTAAGATTTTGACTCTGTAGAGTGTTCACACTGCAAAATTCAAATTAACTATACCAAAGTGTATGCACCCCACCAAAGCCTTGATTTTGAAGTGTATTATTGATGGCTACTATTCAGCACCCAGTTGCAGTACAGATGTGAAACAAATTGTGAATGGTGATAAAACAGTTTAATGAATGCTCCAAAAAACAGAAAATAACCTCTGAACCTTTGGAAATCTGTTTTGTTTAGAAGGTTGAATGGTTGAATTGAGTGGCGCAGAATGTCTTGCTAATATGAAACAATTCTGTGTTTTTGTGTTTTTAACTGCAGCGACAGTGTACACACATAAATTATTTTTTTTTAAAAGTGTGAAGTTTTTACATCTTGGATTTAGATGTTGCACTACAAACCTGCCTGTTTAACTTCCACCTGTCTTTCCTTCCATACTTTTTTTTTTTTTTTACACATATTTATCATTTAAATCATGCACAATGTTCCTCCTATTTTGCCCCCAGTTTAGTATTCAAGCACAACCATCCTCATTCTGCTACTTCTATTTCAGTTAATGATGTACTTTTCCCAGAATCTGTTAAAAGTTAACATGTCTCGCGGCTGCAGTGCGTTATGATTTATTGAGAGTGCCATCAGTGGAGAAATTGGTACCTCATCCTTTTTAACAATGGGATTCTCCCTGGATAGTTGTTGAACACTGCTGCATTGTGGTGAGTCCAGAGAGCTGCTCTTTGATTGTGGGAGACTGACACCAAAAACTGATCAGAGTTAACGTTGCAGATGCCTGAAGCATTTTCTGTTATCAAATGGAAATCTCCTTTGTTAATTAGTACTGTATATATGTTGATGTGTCTGTTGTGTTACGTTTTAACTCTCTAATCAAAAAACAAATTATTATTGTTTTTTTAAGCTGTCTTCTTGTAGACTGTGTATTCCTCAATATAATTTTGTTTCTTCCTCTCTCCTCCTCCTCCTCCTTAGTCTCTCACCTGATGAGTACAAAGTCTTCCTGGAGCAGCGGGAGGAGAAGCTGAAAGCAGATGCTGCTGCAGCTGCAGCCGCTGCAGCCGAAGCTGCGGGGAAAAAGAAATGAAGACCTGCAATACCAGACCCCACATTCCTGTTTCTCTTGACTTTATAGGTGTCCCACATTCATGCAGAATCACTGTCAATGTTGTGTGTGTCAGATCTTAATAAACACTCGGTTGTTACATTATTATGTTTCCCCCTTGTCCTTATTAACGTGATATTATGATACTTCTTTACAGCAAATTGTTTAATTTCCCCATTTAAACCGCCTACATTTATGCAACAAAGAAGATCCACTCAGAATTTGAAAATATTTATGACCTGCAGTGATTCACTTTCTCTGAGCTGAGCTGATGAAAATGTAATTGCTATGTCTTGGAAGGATTTGTGTATTCAGCCTCTTTGATGTTATTATCTATTATTAACACTTCTGGAAGCGGTTTGGCTTTTTGACAGGCTGTGCAGATGGTTTCCCGCACATTTCACTCATTTTCTCTCAATCTGAGATCTAAAGGGTTCACTACATTAATTATTGCAAAATCCAAACGAGGACTTAGGGCAGGGAGATCATTCAAGATTTTGTTATTCTACAAATTTCTGTTGTTTAAGTTAATGAGTTTTGACTAGTTATATTTAAACATGGCTCTAGTGCTGATATAATTAAGTATAATTGTCAGTTAAATCATTCACCAAGCAAAAAAGATTGATATAGCTTCTAAAATGTAAAGATAATTTGCTTTGATGCATTTTCTCTAACTTGTGGACTTTCACAACTTTTGTTCAGCATGTTTTTTAGTTTGTGACATTATTTGTTGTTTTTATTGCATAAACTTAAGATATAACAGAACAACTCGCAAACACAAAGATAAACCTCAACAATAAAAAAAAAACCTTTCAATAAATTGAAGAAAAAAATGTAAAAAAAAAAAAAATTAAGAGGTGTGTTTTACTGTTAAAAGCATCATTCTGGCAGAGCTGCTGGAAGTGGTGCACATTTCTTATAAACACTTTTGTTTTTAATAGTTTCTCTGATGAATATGAATTCAACAGAGAAATGTTTGATATATTTTCAAATAGACATGAAATAATAATAATTTATTATTATTATTATTATTATTATTATTATTATTATTAATAATATATTTTCAGTTTAATATTTTTTTTAAGTTTATATTATTACACAAATTTCAGGCTGTCTCACACAGACATCTCCAGGTGTCTTACTTTGGTAGTCAGGGGGAGAAATATGAATTTATAGGGAACTGTATATTGTATTACTGTTGTTAAACATATTTCCCGCACAAGCAACGTTATGCTAACTCTCCTAATAATAAGGAAGCTAACCCACAAATGTTAGATGGCCAACTTAGAGAACACAACATGTAAATAAGATAACTTTGTAGTTACTTAAAGCTGCATCTTTTGGTGCAGCCTCAAGACTCCAATCTCCAGTGACATCAGACCTGTCAATCAAACAAACCCCGCCCCTAAATATTAATATTATTCTTTTTGAAGCCTGATATAACTTTATAAAAATAACTTAATTATGAATTTTCTTCTGATGCACAAGAGCTGACTTTAGCTGATGACATCAGAATAACTGAAACATTCACTGGCTGAGAATGTAATGAAAACAACCATTTTTTGAGTCAACATCTTGTGCCCATCAGCAGTGTTGCACTTTTTTGTACTTGCACATTGGTTTGACTTTTGAGACCCAGTAACTTTTTCCATTTCTATATCCAGTCTGGGCATCCAGCAAAAGCAAGCAAACGTGGGTGTCACATGCTCAGTCCGTTATCAAAGGTAATGTCTGGTGTTAGGATTTAGTAGATGAAGTGCTATAATACTGAGGATGTATTGTTTGATGTGCAGCAATTCAAAGAGTGAGAAGCACGAGCAGCTGCAGATGTGTGAGGATTCAAAAGCTCATAAACATACAATTCTTTCTCATTATTTCCTTCCCTCTACATGTCAACATGACCCGGACTTCACATTTAGTTCAGACATGTCTGTAATAAACAGCAGGACGCACAAGACTGAATGATGTTGAAGAAATTACAACGAGTAAGTTGGAGACATTACTTTAGAAATGTGAGTTTAATAGACATGGTTGAAACAAGTTATACTGACGTGTACTGTAGTGGAGTGTACTTGTACTGCACTGGGTGAAACTTTTCTGTGTTAATAAAATCAGTGTGTAACTTAAAAACTGCAGCAGCTGTGCAGTATGAACGTGTTTCATTATTTCAGAAAGACTGATAAAAAAAAAAAATGCTAACAGATTGTTGAATCTAGCAGATGAGCGTCATGACTTAAGCTTATACGAGAAACAGACCCATATTTCCTACAACCAAGATGATGCATTGTATTGTTTACCTGCAAGGTTTTAACATCTTATTGCAAATATCCACTTCACCGAGTATGTACAAGATGAATGGTACGTATTATTTACTGACCTTTTCTTTTTTCCCTTTTCCAGTTCCCTCTTCAGATCCCAGTGTTTTTCTAGCTCCCAGTGAAACTCTGCGGTTCCTAAAGTATTTGGTGGAAATCCTGTGATCACGTCTGAATTAAGGTTTGGATCCAGGACGTGCTGCCTGTGCTTGAATTGCCGTATGTGATGGAGGTTAACGTGAAGCAAGACAGTGAAGTTGCTTTAAAACCAAAACAATGAGCTGAAAGACGTGAATTTGTGTGTTGATTAGAGCAGAAGGGAAAAGCAGGAGCAGAACGGTGCATAATTAAAAAAAGAAGAAGAAGAAGAAGAAGAAGAAGAAGAGGAGTAACACAAATATAAAAGTATTTACAAAGTACATAAGACAATTACAAGAAGTTTGATGGATGAGCAGCAGCGTTTATGTAACAAAGAAGCCATTTAAGGAGAGGAAAACATTGCAAGATATAAATTTGATTTCACCTACATTTGCTGCTCAGATCAGTACATTTATTTACCTCGGCTGCAGAAAGTAACAAGCCTTTTAAACAGGTTTAATTTGCCATTTTTTTCATAGAAAGCCTCGATTTGAAGCTTCAAATGGCATCAAACATAACAAGAATAAAAACTTAGTTAGAAAATAAAGCTCTAAAGGGAATACTTTAATCCTCCGAATTATACTTGAAAATAATCGGAACAAGTCAATATACTTATCACCTGTCTATCCACTGCGGCACCTTAATATGATCCTTTACCTCTTATACACACGAAGGCCAGTGAAGTACACTGACACTGTGTAGGCGTGCATGTATGAGCTCATATTTATTGTTAATTGAGCTGAATTGAGATCAGCAGCAGCAGCAGCAGCAGCAGCAAAAGCTTAAAGCAGAAAATGAGAGAAGCACTCAAGTGGCATCAGTATCAGTATCATAAAGGAACAAAAGTGAAGGAGGGGAGGGAGGGAGGAAGGATGAAAGGAGATGATTTGCAGCGTTAATCCAAATTGAATTACATTGATAACATCTTTCTTTCTGGCTTTATTTCATATATTTCTTGAATTTCATTTCAAACATCCACTTTTCACATTGTTTTTGTTACTTGTGCACTTATGAGTTCCTTATATGACACCGTTTGTCTTTGTTTGGATTGGTAACAGCTGGCTGGTTGCTCACTACAAATTTCTTTAAAATCACAAAGCTACTAACGAACAAACAGCAATCAATAGGTATTTATTAGACTCTCTTTCCTCTCATTCTCTCTCTCCCACTCTCTGTTAATAGTGTAAATTAGCATATAAATGAGAGATAGCACGTGATAGAATCCGCCCTGCTTCAATCGGTCCATTGGGACTTATGATTATCTCTTTCTCATTTTTTCTTCACTCCTTATTACTTTTTTCTTCCTCTCTGTCTGCCTTTCTGTTTCTCGCGACTCTCTTCATTTTATTCCTTTTATCTATTTCTATTTGAAGACTTATTTTGCTTCTATTACCAGCGCAGTTAAAGTGAGTCATTCGCTCTGTTTGTGATTATTTGTTTACCTGGATGTGTGTTTGGCCTGCCTCTGTGTGCGGTTAGTTTAAGCGCACTTAATTGCTCCTGACTAATTAGCAGATGAGTCGAGGCATTTGGGAGATTGAGAGCGCACACACACACACACAAATACACACGGATATAAATACACACATTTATAGCACCTCTCCGTTCCTGTCCTAAGTGTTCGTCTCTTGTTCCTTCCCTCTCTTGGCTTTGTGTCCCCAGACAGTTGAAGCCCAGCGATACGCAGCAGGAGGTGTTAATGATGTGAGGGCTCTGTGTTCTCTGCTGGGAGCGATCTGTTGTGTGCTTGCTGCTGTCTATCACCACACGAATGGAAAAACATCTTCATAGTTAATATGTGTGTGTGTGTGTGTGTGTAAATGTGGCGCTATGAAACCGATGTTTCAGTGTGCGTGCGTGTCTGCTTTTCCACTTCTCAGTTGCTGTGCATATTAAAAATCATGAATCTCCCGCCCCACCCTCCCTGCCAAACAACACTCAAACAACTTTATTGCCGTGTGTGCGCATGTGTCCATTTATTTTTAGTTATGGGCTCTCTGCTTTGCGTCACTGTTCCCTTTTTATAATTTAGATTTGTTGGTTGTGTTTACAGGGTGCTGGATGTGTTCATGTTGTGTTTGTTGTATGGGTGTGTGAGGTCATGTCAGGCTCTGAGACAGACATTGTATAAACCTGAACTAACCATCATTTACTGGCATTTGGGAAATTGTGTTTTGGGAGACTTTGTACTTCTATGCTACAACTTGACATTTTCTTACTTTCCTTCAGGTGTATTTATCTCATGCTTCCAGGTATAACTTATATCATTTGAATAACCTTTGAACTATTGTAAAGTGCTTTTTAAGCTGGAACTAATGGTTTTATTTTTGGTTAATTGGCTCATGTCCTTCACTGCCTGGACCAGAGGTCAATCTGGAGCGCATGCCTTCATAGAAATAAATGTCTGTTACATTCGAGCCAAATGGATTTACACAACTGATTAAGCCTGTCAGTGGGGTGTAAATCTCTGTATTTTGCACTATAACAGAGATTTCAATATGATAGCTGTGGTGACATTACAGTATTGGTGAACCAGTGGTAGTGAAGAACTGAAGAGCGGTGCTGGCATTACCTTAGCAACGGAGTAGACCACAGCTACTATAAATATACTGGAAACACCTATAAGAGTCTCTCGAAGAATTTCTGATTCTTCAGATATTTTTAAAAGGGATTTCCATTGGATAACCATTGGTGTGGTTTTTCACACTGGAAAGCACTGAAAGAAGAGAAGGGCATTGCGGATATAGATATTAATAGTTGGTAACAACTTCTATTATTGTCTTCACCCATGTTGGTTATATGATATTACACAAGAATAAAGAACAAATTATACATTTTTGGGCAAAATCAAAGAATGTTTTTTCTGTCTGAAAAAAATCCCAATTAATTCATTTATCTTCTGTACCTGCTTATCTAAATCGGGTTGCTAGAGCCTATTCCAGCTGGCAATAGGCAAGAGGTGGGATAGAGGTGGGTATACCCTGGACAGGTCACCAGTCTATTGCAGGGCTAGCACAAAGACAGACAACTATCCACACTCACACTCAACGTACCAATCTAAACAATTCACCAAACAAGCATGTCTTTACTCCTCCTTGAACCGTCATCTTATTGTGGTGGAGGAGTTTGTGAGCCCTAATTAGCTTAGGAGCTGGGGACATTTTGCCCCCGGTAGGGTCTCCCATGGCAGATTGGTCCCAGGCAATGGGCCTGACAAAGAACATTTCAGAAGACCCTGATGAGAAAAGAAAGCCAGAACATGTGTACCCGGACCAGAGGGTTACAAGGGCTTGGCCTTGGAGCCAGGCCTGGGGTTGGGGCCCATGGGCCCACCTGAAGGAAGAATCAACAGGATCTGGTGCATTGTGGATCGGGCAGCTGACCAAGGCGGGGACCTTGGTGGTCCGATCCTTGCTTACAGAAACTGGGTTTTGGGACTTAGAACATTACCTCTCTGGCGGGAAAGGAGCAGGAGCTAGTGGAAGAGGTTGAACAGTTAGGACTAGATATAGTCGGCCTCAACTCGACACATAGCATCGGCTCCAGAACCTCAGTCCGGTGCATATGCATTGAACAGCAGTTCAGAGTACCTGCCCTTTTCAGAGTCCTTGGGACGGGTACAGGAAAGTGCCCCGAAAGGGGACTCCATTGTCCTACTAGGGGATTCAACGGACACATGAGCAATGACAGCGTGACCTGGAGGGGGGTGGTTCGGTGAAACAGCCTGCCCAATCTGAATCTGAGAGATGTTCATTTATTGCATGTCTGTGCTAGTTGCAGTTTGGCCATGACTAAGACCATGTTCAAGGCTCATCGCACTTTGCACCAGGACACCCTAGGTTGGAGTTAACAGGCGGCTGTCATGAGCTGCAGTCTGAAGAAGGAGACTTACAGGGCTTGGCTGGGCTGTGAGTCATTCAAGCAGCTGACTGGTACCAGCGGACCAAGCGGTGCACGGCTGTGGCAGTCGCTATGGCAAAAACTTGGGTGTGGGAGGAGTTCGGTGAGACTATGGATGAAGATTATCGATCGGCTCCAAAGAGGTTCTGGCAAACTGTCTGGTGTCTCAGAGGGGAAAGGTGGCAACTCCCCCACACTGTTTACTGTGGGAGCGGGCAGCTGCTGATGTCAACAGAGGATATGGTCGGGTGGTGGAAGGAATACTTTGAGGTGCTTCTCAATCCCACCAACACGTATTTCATGGAGGAAACAGAGCCGAGAGACCTGGGGATGGACCCAGAAGTTGCTGAGACAGTGAAACTACTCCATTACAGCAGAGCCCCAAGGGGGTTGATGAGATCTGCCCTGTTGAGATTCTCCCGGAAGAGCTGGTGGCCCCACGACCCGGACCAACTGGATGAAGCAGAAGACGAGTAAGGGGAGTACAGGAGTACGAACATGTCTTTGGACATAAACTGGACTGCCTGGAGAAAACATGGGAGAATATGCAAACACCACACAGAAAGGTCCAAGACTCGGTGCCCAGATAGCTCAGCCTGCTGACCAGGTGACCCATAAACTGGGGCCATAGTCCCCAAATGCAGCCTGGGTTCAAATCCAGCGCATGGCCACTTGCTACTCACTCCACTGTTGCTGTTTGAAAAATAATAAAGGCCAAAAAATATCAAAAAAGAAAGACTCGAGCCCAGAACCTTCTTGCTATGAGGTGACGGTGCTAACGACAGCACCACCATGTCACCCCTTCAGATTATGCTAAATGTATTAGCAAAGAAAATGGAGACAGAGAACCAGAACAGGGCAGTGAAACACCACCTCAGTGCCTATTAGCCGGGGAGGAAAAAGAAGAAGGATGCTGTATGTACAAAGTAAAAACAACGGGCGTTTCTCCAAAGCAAAGTATGCATTTTACCATGTATGCATCAAATGCCCAAATCTGTACTTGATCCTCCCTTTTTACTGATGTCAGATGGTGATTTGTATGGACTTGGGACAGCGAAGTATCCCAGAATGCATTTCACAACATTCAAACCGAACAGTAAAGGAGAAAGCTAATGACGTAATCTTCAAAACATTACTGTTATGTGTCCTGTGAAGCAGCTGTGAGATTTATGGGGGGGGGGCAAGTTGTTGTTTGAACATATATGTTGTCGATTTATCAAGTTAGAGCCTGTTTAAAAATTTGCGTGATGTTTTTGTACATATGATGTCCTGTTTGAACCTTCATCAGCTGTTATACTGACAGCAGTCAGCGCTCATCATCCCTGCTCAGTACAGCCTGTTCACAGCAGTTTGTGTTAAAATGTCCCACTGGGTCTGATTCGAGTGGCTAACTGTGGATTTAAACTGTTTTGGGTTCATCTCACAGAAAATGGATGTAAATCTAATCTGTTCACAGGTGAATCAGTTCGGCTGACGATAAAGTCACGGTTCATAACTTTATGTTTTTAGATAATTTTAACATTGCTCTAAAGCACAGGCATTATACTTTGGACCGATCTCTTTAGTTTTACTTTTTCATATTATAGAAACTTGTACTGAGCATTACTGTAGATTGTGTTGCTGTGTCTCTTTTACATTTACATTATTTACATTACACATTATATTAATTAAGATAAAATAAGATAATCCTTCATTGTCCCACAACGGGGAAACGATACAGCGGCAAACATGGATAGATTGCCTACATATGGAAAAAAAAAAGAGAAGAAGTAAGGAATATACTAACAATATGAATTTAGATCAAATTAATGAAATTCAGAAATGGCCAATGAAATGTTTCTTTTCTGCTCTTTGAGTAAAATGTATAACTTTCTTACATCCTATGGATTTTGTTGAAAATCTACACACACATGCAGGAGGATTATGTCAACAATCTGAGACAGTTACACAAGGATCATACATGGTTTATGTCTTGGTGGAGGTTTGTGCTCTCTGTATGCTGCTGGTTTTACAGCTGAGAAACTATATGTGTTTTAAAGCTTAAGCTTTTCTATGAATTCATGCTCTACCGTTGGCTCTGGAGACAGTGAGAGTCAGCATAGACACACACAGGCTTGATGTGTCCATCATCAGGACATTAGTCTGCACTAATGTTTGGTACTGTGTTGTGCTGACTCGTCATTTTGCCTGGATAAATACTCAAAGCTGGAGATGGCCGATGTGCATGCACACTCATACAAACAGAGTAGATGTTAGAGTAAACATTTGAATAGTCTTAATTATTGCCTCATGAAGCTATTTTTCCAATGACTGAAAAATGAAGCCACGCCAAATGAAACATACTTTGG
>OOFC01001710.1:3178-14270 GCA_900323345.1 Pseudochromis fuscus | reverse complement strand
TTACTCTAAATCAGTCGCAGGCAAATGTCCCAACTTATCTATTTAAAACACCAGCGCCCACTGACACACACATTCACAAACATTGATAAGTGCTCCCCAGCCGAGAGGAGACGCAGGAATAACTGCCGATATTTTATAGATCGCACGGTGAAAAATGGACATATTAATAATTCATGTGCAGGGGCATTCAAATGAAGGAAGTGGAGGAGGAGAAATTTGTTTTCATGCAAATTCAACAGCACAGAGAACAATGAGGATGATTTCCCAGCAGCAGTATTTTAAGATGCTAATGTTTATGTTTATTAAGATGCTACTGTATTCTGATGATGAATACTCTATGATGCAGTAACACTGAGACCAAGGATAGTTTAGGGTGACATGGTGTTTTATTATCAACCAAATATTGTTGAAGTTACTGCAGTAGTTGAGACGTGTCACTCAAAACCACAGATGGTTTGGGTTCAGTGTTTTGCCAAAGAGCACTTCGTCATTGTTAGCGTGCCTGTTAAAATCCTAGCAGAGGATGGTTTCGATCCATCGACCTCTGGGTTATGGGCCCAGCACGCTTCCTCTGCGCCACTCTGCTGGAAATCACCCCAGATGGGACTCGAACCCACAATCCCTGGCTTAGGAGGCCAGTGCCCTATCCATTAGGCCACTGGGGCTTCACACTGCAGTGTAATTATTGTGTTTGTGCGTCCATGTGCTGCTGCTACATGTCACTAATCCCTGTGTTTTCTCTGCGTACACACCTGACTGCAGCTCTCTGTGCTTTGTTAGAGCAGGGGTGTCCAATCCTGGTCCTGGAGGGCCGCAATCCTGCATGTTTTAGATGTGTCCCTGATTCAGTCATCAGGATAGTTAGTAGGCATCTGCAGCACTTGATGATGAGGTGATCAGTTGAATCAGGTGTGTAGGAAGAGGGACACCTCATGCGGGATCGTGGCCCTCGAGGACCAGGATTGGACTGAGCTGCAGTCAGGTGTGTACGCAGAGAAAACACAGGGATTAGTGATGTGTAGCAGCAACACATGGACGCACAAACACAATAACTACACCACAGTGTGAAGCCCTAGTGGCCTAATGGATAAGGCACTGGCCTCCTAAGCCAGGGGTTGTGGGTTCAAGTCCCATCTGGGGTGGTTTCCAGCAGAGTGGCGCAGAGGAAGCGTGCTGGGCCCATAACCCAGAGGTCGATGGATCGAAACCATCCTCTGCTAGAGCTTTAACAAGCACGGCTAACAATAAAGTTGACCTGACAAAGTGCTCTTTGGCAAAACACTGTGGTTTTGTGTGACACGTCTCAACTACTGCAGTAACTTTAACAATATTTGGTTGATAATAAAACACCCTAAAATATCACCCTAAAACTATCCCAGCACGCTTCCTCTGTGCCACTCTGCTGTTAACCACCCTGGACGGGACTCGAACCCACAACTCCTGGCTTAGGAGGCCACTGGCGCTTCACACTAACAATGAGTCAGCTTCAGAAAATGCACTCTTGCTTAGATTTCTGGAGGTCATGGTGAAACACTGAGGGTGTGATGTGCACCATGATAACAAGCCACATCAACTACACATGTCATGCAGAGTTTCTCCACCGAAAACCTCCAACTGTCATTAACTGTCTGTGTGGGAAGTGGTTAGTTTAGTGGCCGACACCAATGAGGGGTTTAGTGGTTTGACTAGTGGTTTCAGTGTGTGTGTGTGTGTGTGTGTGTGTGTGTGGGTGGATGGATGGTAGTCAGTGTCAAAATTCTCACACTTAGTCATCATTAGTCAATGTTCCCTCTCCGCTGAGTTACAACACACACACGGGAGCAGATGATGTTTGCACGGCGCTTACATCAGAAGCTCTGGGTGGATTTCACCAGCTGCTTTTCTCATTATCTAAAAACTCTGAGTGGATTCTTCTGTTTCACGTTGAGGATTCAGAGTTGTTGTTTTTTTTTCTGTCTTGACAACATCGGCCAAGTTGTTTCAGGCTGACGAGTGTGTCTGAGACTGAAACGCAGCTCGGTCTGGCTGAAGGCTCCTGGCTCGGCCTCTGAGCACCAAATACATGCAGTGTGTGTTTATGTTGGTAGCACAGTTTGCTGGGATAATTCTCCACAGCTGTAAAACTCAGGATCAGATTTCATCAGTGTGGCAGCGACAATATAGGAGGAAAACATGTGGAGGTGAAGTCTCAGCAACTGCCATGAAGCTGTGTTTGTGTGTTTAGTCTGATGACACTGTGGTTGTAAAATGTTGCAGCCACTTCCTGGTTGAAAGGACAGTGTGGACCTACTGCAGCAACACAATATTATAACACAACAGTCACTCACACAGCAAGAGGAGCCACATTTAAAAACAAAGTACTAAGACGACAATGACAACAAACAGACAATAAATGAATCCTTAATTCTATACTTTTTATTCTATATCTGTGTAATTAGTGTATATTTTTGTTAAATTCTTATTTCTACACTTCTTATTGTATATTTCTGCATCTGTTTAATCCTATTTTTACTGTATTTTCAATTTGTTATTTGCACTTTTTCCTGTTTTCCTGTATCTTATCTTATCTTAAACCAGTAAAGCAACACAAATAAATTAAGTAAAATAAATTAAGTAATTTAATAATAACGCCATTCTTCCATGGAGCAAAATTTGTGCATAGATTACACAAATCTGAACATAAAAAGTTTACGTTAACTGAACTCAAACACACCTCCCATGTGAGTCTAACATATTTTTTTCACGTTAATTCAACAAGTTTAAATTTTTTAAGTTCACTGTACTAAGATTTATGAAGCTGATTCAACCTAAATGGATTTACCGTATATTCCGGACTATTGAGCACCTGTCTATAAGCCACTATTGAATTTATTCGAACAGTTTCATGTGGTCCACTCTGACCGGGTCTGATGTGACGACGCTAAATGTATCGGCGGCACGGAGCTTGCTAGCTTGTAAAAAGCTAGCGAGCTTCGTGCCACCGATACATGAGAAACACCGGTGTTTAAGTTCAAAGTGTCGGAAAAAAGTAGCAGCTTATAGTCCGGAAAATACGGTAGTTCAATTCAAAAAGTTGCATTTTAAGTATTTATTTTATGAAGTGAATAAAATGAGTCGTCAGTGTTCAGTTTGCCATCAGAACACAAATATGTCGTATTTTTAAAAAGTATTTTTTAGTTCATATCTTTAATTTGTAAAAGTTAAAGATGCAATGAATAAAAAAACAAATCATTTTAATATGTGATTAAAAAGTTCTGTTAGGTTTAGTGAGGATAATGTGCTCGTTTGGATGCCTACAAATAAACACACCTCTAGTTTGTGTGTGTGTGTGTGTGTGTGTGTGTGTGTACAACCAGTTTTCAGTCCATCTTAGTTCCTCTTTTAAACAGGGCCGTCATTTTTCTCTTTCACAATATATGACAGCACACACACACACACACACACACACACACATGCTCAAACACCAGCTTTTTATTCCGGGAACACACACATTGACACACACACACTTGTTGCTTTGTCGAAGGCGATGTAAATAAGAGAAATCTGTCTGATCGGGTGATTGTGAGGAAAAGTGGGCGACCCCGACTCAGCATGCCCTGACAGGATGTACACACACACACACACACACACACACACACACACACACAACTCACCTCATGTGTGAAATCCACTCTTATCTGACCAGCGTGAGACAGACAGGAGTGATTAGAGAGAAAGTCCCGGAAAACGCTGTTGTCAAGACACACACACACGTCTTTGTGATTTAGTAATCTAGTGTGTGTGTGTGTGTGTGTGTGTGTGTGCATGTGTGATGCGACCAGCTGGCTGATAGACACAACAAAGACTTCAGCTGTTCTCTTCCTCCTCCTGTCTCCCTCTATCAGCCAAAATCTCTTACTGTAAACTCTCTCTGTAAACAAGCAGCACAAAAACACACTGTTCACTTACTGTGTATTTGTTCATATACTGCAGGTACATGCAGAGTACTCCCTGTGTGCAGAGCAGAATATACAGTAAATAACTGGTTATATATGACTGGACTTACAGAGAAGAAAGAGGGAGAGGCTTTAGGTGCCATCTAGTGGTGATCAGTCCAGAGGTGTTGTCCATGTGTGTGTACACGGTAACACAGCTTCAGCAGGTGACAGTCTGTGGGGCTGTGATTTGTTGCCTTTATGTGACAACATTTCATAAGTCATCAGTGTTCGTAATAACCGCACAATAGGGAAATGTTCCCACTCAGAGGGAGAGAGAAGTGAGAGTAACACCTGCTAGTGTGTGTGTGTGTGTGTATGTGTGTGTGTGTGTGTGTGTGTCATCAGACTGTCTGCATGTGGTAACTTTACTCCACACACAATTGCAGGGGTGGTCCGCACGTGTGGAAGTGTGTGTGTGTTCACAGCAAGTATAATGTTGAGTGACCTCCAACCCACACACACACACACACACACACACACGATATATATATAAATGTATAGCACCACTAACACTTGTCACACACATTTGTTCTCAGAATCAGGTCGACTGATGATGAAAGATTTTGCAGGCTCACAGTTAAATAAAACACTTGTTTCTGATTGGCTGGCAGGTGTCCATTCAAAGTGTATATTGGGACACAGAGTTGCAGTCTATGTTTTATTTCTGTTTTCTAAATCAGTCTTGAGGCTGTCAGTTACCACGGCAACAGTACTGATGGTGATGGACAGTTAAAGGCTGAATTAATTTGATATGTTCATTAGATTAAAAACAGTAAGTGTTAGCATATGCTGGGTTTAATGGTGAGTTAGCAGTTAGCTCCACAGCTACAGTCGTTACCCAACCAACTGCAACATCTTGTCATTTCTGTGTTGTTGATCCCAGTCTGTGGTGTATGACCTGCATGACTGAGCACTATGTAGAAAGAAGACAGAGTATTGCTTAAAAACATTTTAACTCATTTTAACTCCAGTTTCATCTGCTCTCTCTTCCTCCATCTTCCTCTTTTTCCCACAGGAAAGAGTTTCACTCTGACCATCACCGTGTTCACCAACCCCCCTCAGGTGGCCACCTACCAGAGAGCCATTAAGATTACAGTGGATGGTCCCAGAGAGCCGAGACGTAAGTGACCATCACCCACAAAACCAGTGAAATGTAGCCACCCAGGGGTCCCAGGTGGTAATGGGGAGTGAGGTTCGGTCCCATAGAAGAACTTTTGTAGCACAAACTGACCCCTGTCCACTGCTGAATGGTCATGTGACCACTGTAGGAGGAGGGTTTACATCTCACATATGACCTAGTGTGTTGTTTACCTGAGGAAGAGGTGGCACCAAGATGCACTATGTGAAGAAAGTAAGTCAACAGGGGCAGTATGCAAACCATGGGTCCTGCCATTCATGTGGATCTTCCTTGACAAATAGCAGGATAATGCTCGCTGACACACTGCAAGAATGGTTCAGGACTGGTCTGAGGAACACAACCAGTTCAAGGTGTTGAAACCAAACCAGTACTGATCCATGGAGGTCCCACCTCACAACTTCCAGGACTTAAAGGATCTGCTGGGAGTCTAATAGCACAGCTTCAGAGGTCTGTGGGGCCTCGATGGGTCAGGACTGATCACAACGGGGACCTACACAAAACTAAGCTGCTGGTTTGATGTTTTGCAGCATTTTCAAATATCTTCACCTTGAGCACTCCGTTCAATGCTGCATAGATGTCGGATTCTGGTTTTGCATAGGCGTCATGAAGCACAATGATGTCATGGAGTAGCGTGAGGGTTAAAAATAACTATAGTGACTATACTACACTGTACTCACAAGATTAATATATTGATCACAGACTGTGTAATGGACCAAGTGAGTGTGATGTTAATTTGTGGACTCACTCCAAGAGATCAGCTTTTGAACATCATGTTGGTTGTTTGCGGACAGAAGTGACCATATTTGGATATGATGGACGGAGTGAGGAGGCGGGTCTAACCATTGAACCTGAGGTCACTGTCCAATGAAACTGGATTTCAGGGCTGCTCTCATTGGCTGGTCCAGCTAACCACGCCCCTAAATCTTCATCTTTTTGAAGCCTAATATCTAGTTAATTTTAAATAATTTGGAAAACCAGATCACTGATAGAAGGGATTACCGTATTT
Organism: Pseudochromis fuscus; assembly: GCA_900323345.1. NCBI lineage: Eukaryota > Metazoa > Chordata > Actinopteri > Pseudochromidae > Pseudochromis > Pseudochromis fuscus. The sequence goes on along the minus strand of OOFC01001710.1, from coordinate 8,149 downwards.
TCTGGACTATAAGCCGCTACTTTTTTCCGACGCTTTGAACCCTGCAGCTTAAACACCAGTGTGGCTCATGTATCGGCGGCACGAAGCTTGTTAGCTTTTTACAAGCTAGCAAGCTCTGTGCTGCCGATACATTTAGCCTCGGACCACATGAAACTGTTCGAATAAATTCAATAGCGGCTTATAGACAGGTGCGCTCAGTAGTCCGGAAAATACGGTAACTTTAACTAATGACATCTGAATGACTTGTGGAAATAATTGTCATTTTTGAATTGGAGCCAGCATCTAGTGGCCGTCGGGTGTATTGCACTTTTTTGCACTTCCTCATTGGCCTCATTTTTGAACCCCACTTGCTTCATCCATTTCTATATACAGTCTGTGGTATTAATCCACTATTTACAGGTCCAGATATAGCATTATATTGCACATAAAATATAAATTTGTGGTATTTTTTTTAATACTCACTAAACACATGCAGAAGAGTTGCTTCTCACAGACTCTGATCTGAGTTAGTCAATAAGGAACCTGATGCAACACTGAGTTCCTCTCCCACTCAGTGTGATGAAACATGGGGTTTTCAAACGTCAGATGAAAGCATGAAGAAAAAGAAACGACAGATTTGGTTTTACTAGGAAACACTAATATGTGTCGTAAAAATAACACTCGTTCAAGTTAAATGGCAGCGGTGTGATCCGAGCGACGCTGGTCAGAGGAGTCTGGCGAGACGAGAGGTGACAGAAAGACAGGAAGACTCCTGCCAGCTCCGCTCAGCTGTGAATAACCATCACTCGTCTATAACTCGCCCACACACACACACACACACACAGTATAAATACACACATGCAAACTTCCCCCGTTGGGAGGAAGTGCCTGTAACTGGAGCTCGGCCTCGGAGCTTTGAAGTGCAGCCAACACCACAGACAGCGTGACAGACCACCACACACACACATGGGGAGGCAGCCAGACCCCGAGGCGGCGCCCATCGCCACAAACGCAACAGCAGACGCGGTGTGTTAACAAGGTCGGGACGCTGTTGTAGCTCTGCTGTAACTCCTACTGTAATCCCAGTGTTATGTAATAAGATTACAAGCATCACCTCAAGGTATCAGCACTGAGATCGATGTATAAAACATTTCACCTTGCCCCTCCCTCCCAGGCCATCGCCAGAAGATGGACGAGGTCAAACCCGGCTCCCTGGCGTTCTCCGAGAGGCTGTCGGAGCTGGAGCAGCTGAGGAGGAGCTCCATGAGGGTGACGCCTCCTCATCACCACCACCACCATCATCATCAACCGTCCGCCAACGGCCGCCAATCAGGAGCTCTGAACTCTGCCACCTTCTCCAGCCCCACGCACACACAGCTAACTGCTGGTAAGAGACTGATGGAGGTCACTCTGGGGTTCAACATGTGGAGAGGGGGAGGAGGAGGGATCAAACCGCCAAGCTCATTAATAATCCACTTTACCACATGAGCAGCAGCTGTAGCTTGAATATAATAAAGAGCCTCTGCAGTTGTTTCCATATGAGTTCAAACACAATGTGGCAAACACCAAGATCTGACAAAGAGGAAACGAAAAGTATACACTGAAAATGTCCCCTGCTTTGCAAATAATATTTACCAAACCACTGTAGTATCCACATGAGTACATGAGACAGGACCCACTCAACTACTGTGGTGAGCTGGCAAAGTACATGACTTCAAAACAGCAGCCAGTGCAGTTATTTCCAAGTCTTTGAGTCATGCAGCATCAATGTTGTATTAAAACCTGAATGATTTTTACTAGGAGAGAAAATCATTTTCCAAACTGCTTTCTAAAACATCTGTCTCCAAGAATATCCAACACCATGTGATGAAGTTTTCAGAGTTCAGTTCAGGACCTAAGGATTTCTCAGAAACCCTGTGGTGAGGGCAGTAGCTCGAGAAGAGTTCGTCCTTCTCTGGAAGCAGCTTCGTGGAGTTTACCTTGTTGTCACTTCCTGTGTCAACATCCCACTGGTTAGTCTGCATGACCGAGCAACTCAGTTTGTAATAGTCAGAAGATATTACCTTTTAAGGTTGCCATTAAACTTCACAATTTTTCCGAGAACATTAACACATCATATACTTTTATTTTGCCAAGAAAAAAAAAAACAACCCTATATCCCGACATGTTCTGCTAGCGGTCCTAAACATTAGAGGATGTGGGAAGGGATGATTTAGTTTTCAGTGTTGTTTGAAGTTGCTTAACCTCCTTGATCAAATACTGGAAAATACACTTACTAACTTTCTCAGGAAGACTTTGGTAAGTATGAGGCATAGACTATAGCAATAGGTGCTATAAAAACTTTTCATCTTTTCGTCTCATTCTGAAGTCATTAGGTAAAGTCAGCTCTTCTTCTCAGTGATCTGTTGGTCCAGGAATATTTAGGGGCGTGGTTAGCCGAATCGACAAGCCTGGTCTCCAATGAGAGCAGCGCTAAAGTCGAGTCTCATACACATTAGACGGTGTCTTCGAGTTCAAGGGTCAGATCCGCCTCCTCACTCCTCCCTTCATATTCAAATATGGTCACTTCTGGCTCCAAACGGCCAACATGGCGAGTCCACAAACCAAGCGGTGATGTCATTCTTGCTTCGTCCATTCCTATACACAGTCTATGCTACGATGTTACAGCAAACAAACATTTAGCCTAGCTTAGCATGAAGATGAGAAGCTAGCCAAGTGATGTGTTTCAGCTAGTACATACAGCAGAGTGTCGTCTGCATACAATGGAAATGTATGCAGTGTTTCCTGATTATATCGCCTAAAGCAGCATATACAAGGCAAAAAAGAGCGGTCCTCGCACAGAACCCTGTGGAACCCCATCACTAACTTTTGAATGTATGGACTGGAGGAGCTGTTATTGGCTAAAATCACCATCAACATTCATTTACAGTGCATGTAGGCACCCAGGAAATACACCCAGAACCTGAAGCAGTAGGAATTATGTTGACCTGATCTGATTAGCCCAGAGACAACTGTGATTGATTCAAGCATCTCCTTACAACCTTCGGGGATAAAACAACTCGAACCATGAGCTCCTCTGGTGTTTTTTCAGAAGGAGGATGGTGTGTGTGTTTGTTTTTTCCAAACTCAGCTTGCATCAGACCTCATTGTTGTTCCTCCTTGTGGTTTTGGTGAGATCCATTGTGGTCTGTGTGTGTATGTGTGTATACCTGCGAGAGTGTGTGTTGCGGTTGCCGTGGATACTCTTTGTGGCAGAAAAAAGACAGTTTCTGTTCCTCTTCTGCTTTCAGTGGCAGTGACGCCAACTGCTCGCATTCACAAGTGTAGCCTCGTTTCTTTATCTGTGCGTTTGGATGTGTATAAGGAAGCAAGTGGCGTCTTAAGGAGGAAATGAGAGTCAGCTGGTGGGAAGTGCTACCGTGAGAAATACATGTTGAAAAGTAAAGTCACACATTAATAGGAGATTTCTGATTTACTTTCAGTTGTGGTTCAGCACCATGCTTCTTAGCACGTTTCAAAGATTCAGGAAACTTTCAATCAGTTTTTAGAGGAGAAGAAGCAGAGACTGGTTATAGAAATGGATAAAGCAAGTGGATCGCAAAAATGAGGCCAATGCAGGAGTGCAAAAAAGTGGAATACACCTGATGGCCACTAGGTGCTGGCTCCAAAAAACTCTAAAAAACAATTGAATTCAATTCAAAAATCATCATTTCCATAAGTCATTCTGATGTCATTAGTTCTTCTTTTCAGTGATCTGGTCCACCTGAAAATAAAAAATCATACTAAGTAGATATTAGGTTACTATAAGAGGAAGATTTAGAGGCGGGGTTAGCTGGATTGACAGGTCTGGTCTCCAGTAAGATCAGCGCTGAAGTCGAGTCTTATGCACATTGGATAGGGATCTCAGGTTTAAGGGTTAGACCCGCCTCCTCACTCCTTCCGTCATATCCATATATGGTCACTTCTGGCGCCAAACAACGGGAGTCCACAAATCAACCAGTGACATCACACTTGCTTAGTTCATTGCTTCCAAAATGACACCTCTGTATCTTAACCTTTAAAGTTACTGTGTTTTTATGAGTTACTTTGCAACATTTGTAGTGCTGGAAAATTAATATATTGTTGTACTACACATAAGGTTTTTCTGCAGTAAACATACAACCAATGGGCTATTATCACCACCACCATCCATTTAAACTGAACATGGACACACATCCTGTAGAAGTAGGAGTCATGTTGAATTCAGAGAGTTTGACATAAAGACAGATCTTTTTTTGGATATGTTTTCTCCTGCATGGCTTTGTTTGTCTTTCTGTTAGCAGCATTACAGAAAAACATCTTGAGAAATAGGTTATTTCCCCAGAATCAAAAGATGAAGTTTTAAGCTCTGAGAATATCCCAGGAAATCAATCTGCCTTTTAATGCACCAAGAGTTCATAACTTTGTCACATTTTAGTGAATTTTGTTACAAATCTGCACACATGTAGGATAATTGATGGAGATCAGACATGGAGTATGGCTCTGCGGACGTTAGTGCTCATTCATTTTAGGTTTATAAGCTCTCTCTACAATCAACTTAGATTTGCATGTACAACTCTTACATACTGTTCAGGATGTTCTGAAATTTGACAACATGACTCAAATATACAAAAATGATTGTACAGGTGCTATCATTTTTGTACTTTCAAATTTAACCATTATCTATAAAAGTGGATTTTAGATCCTCCAGTGTGGCTCAAATCAAGATAAATGGAGATTTTAATGATTGCTGAATTGTACACGACTGTGAGTGTGTTTAATGGGACAGTGGGACAGCCTGGATGCAGAGTGGACTCTCACTGTTTTCTGCTTTCTGTGATCCCTCTGAAAATGAAAATAGCAACAGGAAACCGTTATTAAGCCATTCACAAGCTCACTCGCTTTTTCTTTCTCTTCCCCCTTCCTCTCCTCCCCCCTCCTCCTCCTCCTCACCCCTCCCCCCCCCCCTCCACC
>OOFC01001708.1:1086-25667 GCA_900323345.1 Pseudochromis fuscus | reverse complement strand
TAGAAATCCTGCCCTGCGGACTCAGGACGAGGTGCAAACCTTTCTGTCATTAGTCGCCGATGAGAAAATTCAGCAGGAGCTGGCCAGCGTGGTCAGAAACGAAAGAGTCGCATAAAAGATGACGTCACGAATGACAGCCAGCTACACAGAGGAGGGACTATCCTCGGCAATGTAAATGCAACCGAGGGGGGCCGATCCCAAGTGATCCGAGGCGAAGCAAAGCAAAGCGAGTAGGTACCAGTGTAAATGCGCCATTACTGTTCTTTACAGGCCTTAGTTTCAAGAAACTCAACCAATTGTTTTTGCATTTTTGCCTGTTCTCACTCAACAGGTATAGCATCTAGCATAACTTATTAGAGCACTTGTCCCCCACCCGCATGTGCTTTGTCATACAAGAATGTGGCCTCTTAACTTACTGAACCTAAAATCCTTTTCTGTTTTGCCAGCGGCATCATGACATATCTCAGCTACACTTTGCTAAAAGGTTGAAAAGCAAGTTTCAGACCAAACCTTGTTTTGTTTAGTTCCCTGGATTTCACCTCAAAGAATATTAAAGCGAATGTGGGTTTTTAATTTGTTTAAGCAGGGAGTGGTTACTCTTCTTTGGGAGAACCTGAAGGAACAATTGTGGGAGATTGTGTTGATCCGCCTTTTTGTTTCCATTGGCGCAAACACCTGGGAAAACTCAGTCACCTGCCCTTCATCTCTGTTTGTATGCGGCGTCCCATTTTAGCTGTTTCCAGTCAACAGCACATTTATCATTTATTGGAACATGAACGTCTCTGTCTGAATGTGTTGTGGCTGTGAGGGAGACCCACAACAGGTGCTGGCACGACTACAAACAAACCTCACCTGCAAATGGGCGGAGTGTGTTTATGTGGTGAGAGAGATTAGCGTGTGTGTGTGTGTGTGTGTGTGTGTGTGTGTGTTTAAGAAGAGTTCATCATTGGTTTAGAGCATTAAAAAAACAAAAAACATGTAGACACCAGGTCAGTAGAGTAACTACAGCACGACATGCAGAGTGTGCTTGTGCGTCACAGGTGGCCTGTCCTGGCCTGTGGGTGACACACACTGTCATTCACTTTCATTGAAGATGACTCACCCTCCCCCACCTTCACTCCTCACAGCAAGGAGAACAGGATCAGCTGGCCACAGACTCATAGGCAGACTGGAGATGTCCTAAATTGCATAATGGGTTTGAGTCTTCCTTTCTGGTTGTAATAAGACAATATGAGTCATTATGAATTTTCTGGAAAAGCGAGTGATTTCTTTGTCTTCTGTCCATGTGAACGTTGGCTTGTGTGTGTTTTTGTCGTGTTTTGTCAAACTCTACACAGAGGATGAAATGACTAATGATGCTTTCAGTCCCTCTGACCCCTGTCTCCTCTTCTTCTGACCTGGACACAAGTTAGCTATAAATTGTTAGACTGTGATCTCCCTCACACACACACACACACACCCCGCTCCAAACAACATCCCCAACCTCTTTCCACTTCCCATGTTGCTATAGTAACCTTAATTTTATTTACAGCCTGAGCCACTTCTTGTTAACAGCAGTTGTGGCTGAGGGGGTGACCACCAGCAGTACTTAGCACCGCCCCAGCAAAATGCTCAGGCGGGGTAGAGAGCAGGCTCAGGAGGTTTGCGTGTGGACTGGCCAGGCTGGCGAAAGGGGGCGTCCAGCGCGCCAAGGCCAGAGATGGACCCGCTGTCGGTTTTGATCGAGTAAATCCTCTGCTTGGGTTGGCAGCGGAGTCTTTCTCTTTCAGCCAGGCTTTGTAACAAGATTTGAGGGGGGATTTGCCCTCTGGGAGATTTATGGCAATTAGCAGGTTCTTATCCAAAGATGCTTATTGGGACCCACATTAGGAATGAAGCGAGGGATACACTCAGCCGTACAAGCCACTGGGGCCATATGAAGCTATCTTTGGTTTAATTAAAGGCTTGTTTCTGTCTGTCACATCTGTCTGTTTCATAAAAGCTCCAATAACGCACGCATTGTCATACAGCAAAACAGCACAATGAAAGTTAAATCTGGCTCAGCTAGAAAAACATGCCCGCATGCAGTGGTGGTAGGACGTCTAGGACTCTATTCCCATGGCAAACTAAATGAGTGGGGCTCATTTCCTCCCCCAAACCTTGTTCTTCTTTATTGTGGTTTCCATAGGCAGCTATTATGGTGCTGGTAAATTGGTCTGTAATCAGCATGCAGGGCCACCCCGATCATACATGTGATGGGAAACTACCAAACTGAGTTCCTTGTTTTTTCTCCTACAACCTGTTTGTGACTCAGTGAATCAAGGTTTAGGTTTACTGGGGGATTTTATCTCTTAAAAGTGTGTTTTTCTCTCTTTTGCTTTTTCTTCACCACTATTTTGTTTCCTTTTCCCCTTCAACTCTTTGCAGTGCCCAACAGTCTTTAATTATAGTTTTTTCTCAGGGCAGTGATGTATAGGTTGAAACAAAGTGAGTCTTTTTGAAGTCCTGTTGACACACAAACAACGCTGTCATTAATGCAACATCCCATCTTCAGTTGTGACTCTCAGGCCACACAGACTTTCTCATTGGACACCTATTGTTATAAAAACTGGAAAACACCAAAGCATCCTCTTTGTATTGTGCGCTTCTAAGACACAAACACGTGTGTTGATCTCGAGGACACTCGTCAACAGGCTGAGCCACAACAATGTGAACCTTGGAGGGGCCCAGGGAAGACAAAATATTGCGGTGGGTGGAGAGGCAGCAACAGGACAGAGAGGAGGTGGGGGGAGTTTGAGACATTTTTGAGGTCTTTGTTGCTTTCTTTAGTAGGTGTTTATGCTAGTGGTAACGAGCTGCAGCCGACTGGCTGGAGAGTGATGAGTATTTATGTTGGCCTGAGAGGTTATTGCTCCAGCTCCTACACTTACCTGCACAAACTATTACTGGTAGTCGCACATGTCTTTTTTTTTTTTTTTTTTTTTTAAGAGAGACAGACTGTTTGTTAGCAGTTTAATAAGCCTGATCATTAATTTCTCTGTGCTGATGTGTCTATAAATATCTTTACAAGTAGTCTACATTGTTGAGATTCTTTGACATGTCATAACAGGAAGAGCAAATGTAATTCAGTGCAATTAATATAATTAATTAGGACCACAGATGGTGCCCAGTTACAGGACTTTGACATTGTGCATCCTTTTCATTGGCATAGCTCAACAGATCACCTTATTAACCTCTTCCACCCTGGAGATCTCTGCCTGTTGTATTTTTAAACACAAGCCTAACACACAGTTCACAGCCTGGATCCTATTTTTTCAACAGGAAGTAAGCTGCCCATTTTCTTGGCATTTACATATGTGCACTTTTGATCCCCGATATTATGAATATACAGGTGTGGAAGGAAGTGATTAAATGTAATTAGTAGTGAAGGTGACATGTCCAGTGTCACCTTCACTTCAAACTGTATGTGAAGAAAGTCTGACACAAAATAAAACTATGTAGTGTTTCAGGTGGAAACTCGGTCACCCAGTCAGCCAGCTTTTCACGTTCTGTTTTCCACACCCTGAGCTTAGGCAACAGCTGTCCTGGCTGCTGAAAGTTTGCAAAGACACTCATTAATGTGCCTGTAGCAGTGTGCTTTACTCTGCTTTGTGTTTGTTGCTCTGTCTTGTTTTTCCTTTTACAGTCTGATGTCCCTGTGACAGAAGTCATCATCATCATCATCACGTAGACCATCTGATCACTAAAATACCTCTCATAACCTCCCCATGCTACTTTGCTCTGACCTGCATTGCCTGCAGAGCTGAACTTTACCCTGACTCCAGTCAATATTAACTGTCGTCCCCCCACCCACCACCACTACCACCACCAAACACATTCACACTTAGAAATCTGACAGGCTCCATGTGACTGGGGTTGTGTGATGGTAGAGGTGAGGATTAACTGAGCCCAAAGGGCTGGCGCTCATACTTAACTGATGTGCTTCAACCTCGAGAACTTTGACCCCCTCTTCCCTCATCAGTCATCATCCATCACCCTGTAAGAGACAGAGCTGCTTTTGTCTTCCTGTGGAGGGACAAGGCCTCAGCTGCTTCTTTTCTCTCTTAGGGGACATGTAACTGCCATTTTGTAGTTGTCTGTGTTCAAGATTAGGGAACATGAAGTGAAACCCTCTTTGTTAGGTGGGGGAAGCAATGATAAGATTAAAACATGGGCTGGACAGGGTCAGAGCCAGTCAGGCAGTCAGAGATCCTCCTGGGAATAAAGTAGTCTGTGTGTTTTGCATCCAGGAAAATGTCAGTTATTGAAGAAACAAATACTTTTGAAACAACATGGAAAAGTATTGTAGATTTTTACACTTGATTAAAAAAATTAAAAACGAGTTTCTTTTTCCCCCTGAACTATGACTTGTTTAAGGATAAAGAGTCCCATATAAAGAAATGTTGTGTACTGTCAGACACATGAGGACACAACAGGCGCGGTGTGGAGATGTAGAGCATCATTGTGTAACTCCTATCCCCCCAGTTCCCAGTCTGTGTACTGGCTTTGTTGTTGTCCTGTGAAGTCATGCATTAGAGGATAGCTTAGCAGTAGCCGAGAAGAGCTTTTTCTTTCTTTTTAATTACAGCACGGCCTGGTCCAGCCAGAGACCATTGTGCCAGAGTGCTGCGAGTTTCCCACAATGGAGCTGCTCAGCAGAGAACAATGAGTCAAATTCCTGACCGTTCCCCACAGGTTCAGAGGCTGAGCTGACAAATAAAGACAGTGGAGTTACAGTGGCTTTGCCATTCTACACCCAGTAGCTTTCCCAGTGGCCACCCCAGTGGGGATATTGGTGTGTGTCCCTGTTTGTGTCATTGTGTGTGTGTGTTTTACAGGGTGGCTACAGATCCCACTGGGAGCACAGGGAGAGGTTGAAAGATGGGGGAGGGAGCTTGTTTGGTTCTTTCTGTAGGAAGTGAAAGACTCTTCGGTCTTTTACTAGTGTAATCAAACCCCTGAGAACGAAAAGTTGGCAACAAGAAGCTGCATTGAAGCAGTGTTGATCAAAATTGATCATCATTTTTCCGAGGACAGAACACCGGACTTGGTGTAGGATGACAACCTTGTATGATTTAAACCTGTTCTCTTCTTTTAATATGTTTCTCATCACACAGACACAGTGAGTCCTGAGCCGTCCTACACTTGGCCAGTTTAAACCCAGTCTGCTGTTTTTCTGTTTCTGCATGGATGGGAACTGTTGAGATTAAGACAGGAATAAACCAGCCGTCTTCAAAAAGGAAAACTTCTGTTGTTTACATTGCCAAAAATGTGTGCTTACGCAGTCTTTAAGTAGGCTGTGGAGCTTGAAGGCCTCCAACTGGGTCCAGCTCCATTTGTGTTGTCCAGATTGTTCAGTTCTTGCTTGTCCAGCTGTCCAGAAATATGTCCGTTTGAGCGTGTTTATCCATACATACAGTGGAACGCCTGTGTTGGTTAACCTGTTCTGCACCGAATGTTTGCTGAGGTTGAGATGGTGGGTGGTAAGAGAGGACCCCACAGTGAACAGCAGGTGCTGCACTTAGAGAAACATCGACATACGCCAGTCACCTCCTGCCCTGTGCTGTTGATCAGACATGTCTCTCTTCTTCGTCATACACATAAGGACTTTTTATTTTCTTAAACCGTGTGTGAAAACAGTAATCAAATCAGTTGGTATGCATTCAATTTGCATCAGTTTCTCCAGCTTACAGTGCTCCTCTGTCAGACCTTTCATAATTGAATTTTCTTGATGTGTTTGAATGACTCCCCAGATTTCTGTGAACCAACAAATTAGTTGCAGATCCAGAAATTTGTTTAAGGGAGTCCTTAACTTTGTCAGCTATTTAGAGCATGTTTGCAATTTTATCCAGATAATAATAAAAAAATGCATGTTGATAGAGTAACTAACGGCATTTAGGAATACATATACCATGTTATTATTTGTTTCAATGAATGTCTGGATAATGTTTGGCTGTTCTCACCTTTTTTCTAATATTTTACACTCAACAAAACATCCAATTAAATTGTTTTCATATTGTATTTTTTGTTGGATTAACAGTCCAACATGTCAGTGATTAGCATTTCTGCTTGATACATGAATTAGTTATCAAATAGATCAGGGGTGCTCAATCCTGGTCCTCGAGAGCCCCTATCCAGCATGTTTTAGATGTTTCCCTCTTCCAACACACCTGATTCAAATGACCAGCTCATCATCAAGCTCTGCAGAAGCCTGGTAACAATCCTGGTCATTTGAATCAGGTGAAATGGATGGTGTTTTTTTAATTTTTTTTTTAATGACTGTTTCATTATCCACCTAATAATCCTTACCAGAAATTATTAAGATAATACAGTCCATGTGGTGGATTGTGCATCTTTAAAGCTTCTAGTTTACTAGTTTGGTTTTTAAATTTACGAACTTCCCATCCTAAATCCATTCAAGGAAAGTGCTTCATTTCATCTCAGGTTGTAAATTAAAACTTCATCGCTGATATTGACATCTCAGTTAGTCCTGTCACTAAATTTGTAATCAAAATGAAATTATGAGGCAGTAAATGTTTGTCCGACTCACTAGAAGTGCAGTTGCCGTTGACATTGGTGCTGTGTGTCTGTGTGCCTCCGCTTCACAGTTACACCCACTTGCTCTGGTTTGAGGACATTTGCCAAGTGGTTCACAGAGGCCATAAAACTCCTCCAAAGCGTTTCATCCTGCGCAGGCTTTTGAAAAGCATTCACACAGCCCTCCCCTCTACCTCCCCCCCCTTTACTCAATTCACAATAACGTGACACTCTATCTCTTTTACTGGTTTCTCTGCCCTTAATGAAAATTGATAGTCTCACACGCATACACACACCCTGGCAGCCATTGATCGAGGGGCAGTAAATGTTTTATAAGCCCCACTGTAAGGACACCCCCTCTTTCTGCTGAGAGGTTGTCGGTAGTAGAGTCCAGAGGGGGCAGTTGCTATGGTATATTCCCAATTTCTGGGATCAGGGATGTAGGATAGATGGGGAGAAATCTCACTGAATGGAAGTGAAAACAACCCAGAGGAGAGTAGAATAACAGAAAAATTAATCTCACTGTTTCTTCCCTGGCTGTTTTCTAGTGTGTTTGAGTGGTTGGCTAAAAAGCACCCACACACAACTGAAGCCCCTCCAAGTCTTATTGTAGCTTAAACCACAACTTTCCCTTGTTGAAGGCGAGGACGGTGGCACCAGTCCACAGGAAATGCCTTTTTAACACAGCAGGAAGAGGAGAAACTTTGCCCCCCCCCTCGATCCCAAGTCTTTGTTTTCATCTAATCGCATTAAGTGACTGGCCCAGTGTTTGTATTTGGCTTGTGTTCATGTCGGTGTGGGCTCAGACCAGCACTCAGCCTTCTTTTTTCCCAGTCTGAAGTGGATCCCTGGCTGGATTGCCGGTCAGTCGGGGGTTAAGCTTAAAATTCTCTGAAGTCTTGCTGAAGAATTAGCATGCAGAGGAATGAGAAAAATGTAATGAGCCTAACTGGACTTGACTTGTGTGGAGGCTAATGGTTAACAAGTCATGATGGATTTCCCCTGATTGATTCACTAGAGATGACTTGAGCTCTCACATACAGTAGATTTTCTCAAGGACTGAAAATGCTTTCTTAAGTGACGCCATAATGGCATTTTAATGACTTTAAAGGTTGTTCTAACCTTCACTGCAAACCTTAGGTGCTCAACAAGTATATCCTTTTGACATTAAACATTTATGGCAAGTAACAAAGTAAAAAAGATGTCTTTAGCTAGTTTGATACTCATCCAACATGTTTACCTCATTATGTAGGTGTGGATTTGAGTCACCCATCAACAGTCGTCAGATTGTGATTCAGATGTTTCTTAAATTGTGATTGGTAGATAGAAGTATGTGTCATAATAATTTGTGTAGTGTAGCCCCACCTATTTATTAGTCACAAATGGGTTGTTTATTGACGTGACTATCACTCATGAACAGAAACTGAATGAGTTTCCACAGCCTTTAAATGCTAATAAAAATCAAACCTTTCGTCAGCGTCGACTACAGATCACATACACACATGCAAGTATCTTTACTTTTTCATAACTGTCAGATGCAAAGGATGTACAAACATACAAGGTGCCCTTCAAGAAAACGACCCCAGAACACACTCTGTGCGCCTTTACTTATAACCTCATGGCCTAAATTCATATAGATGCATCTGCTTGATGGTGCATGTGGTTAAAAAGTCAAGCTTTTTCCAACTTGAATGTCAACCTGAAAATGGATCCCATACTGAGCAATGTTATTTGTGTGTATATGTGGGTGTGTGTGGTGTGTATTTGTGTGTGTGTGGTATGGTCTGAAAGAGTTAGGGTGTCTTGCAGCTGACAGGTTTCTCAGAGATGCAGGGCGCAGGGCCATGTAGCTGCAGCTGCCCCCTCTCTGTACGTTCTTTGATGGGGAGAGAAATGGCATCCACTTCCACACCCACACCCAGACACACACACAAAAACACACACAACGACCCTTCTTTTCTCCCCTCGCTGTTGTCTCAACATTACTTGATGGTCCACTGAGGGACACACTGCATGCAAAGGAAGGGTGTATTTTGTGAACTTTGTAATTGTAAAGCACAGTGTATAAGTCACTGCAGTGCTCCACAGTTCACGCTGTATTTCTGTGAGTTACATCCTTGTGTAGGTTCAGTGACAGCAGCAGTTGGGAGTCTAACGGTTCAACCAATTTGTTATTGGAGCTCCAAATAGTTGCAAGGGGACGCCCCCACCCTGACACTGGCACGTTTATTACTAACACACCCGCATACACTACACATCCACACACGCACACACACACACACAGACAAATATAGCTGTCCATTGTTTAACCAGCCCAACAGATTCAGTCTCAACCGTTACTCTGTTTATAGTGTGTTTATCTACACAGATAGCTGTCCCACCTGTTCCTTATCTGCACTGAATACACAGGCATACGTGCACTAATAGGGCACATGCTAATAAACTTAACAATACCTGATTGTGGCTTGTGAATGACTACAACACACCGTTGTATTTTAAGGTTTGTTTAATGAGTTTTTATTTCCTCTTTCCATCATGTGTGCCCAGGTTTGGATGACAGCTTGCAGCAGTACGTTAGCAACTTTGAGCGGGAGAAGATTAGCGGGGAGCAGCTGCTGAAGATCACGCATCAGGACCTGGAGGAGCTCGGCGTGGCCAGGATCGGACACCAGGAGCTGGTGCTGGAGGCCGTCGATCTGCTCTGCGCTCTGGTCAGTACATCTGCATGTGTGTTGGTAAAAGGACTTTACAGGAGGAAGCGTAACTGTGGGGACGAGACTATAACCCTCAGGAAGGTTTCGTAACAAAGCTCTGTTGGTCACTGACCCACCCCTCCCCTTCTTTGCTCTGTGTCCGCATTCACTCAAAACTCAGCCTGTAGTTTCTGGTTCGGCAGCTAAAGGAACCAGCGATGCAGAAGAGCTCATAATTTCCCACACAGCTCAGCGGGGTATGGAGGCACCACAACACACGAAGCAGCCTGAGGACATTGGGGAACAGCAGTATCACTCAGAAGAAGGAGACATCGGGTCAGAAGGGCCTCGGGCTTTATGTGGCGGTTTGAAGCTGCAGGAAATTATTAGAGGCAGTTAACTGTAGTTATCATGTAGCGAGAAGTAGCAGTTTGATCTGTTTAATAAGGCAAATGAGCACTCCTCCACCTTCTCTTTTGCACACATCAAATACACACTGTATTTGTTTTTTGGTCTTGTACAGAATGATACAAAGATCAGAGAGTTGGCTCCCACTGCTGTAACCTGCTGCACACCTGAGCCTGGGTCTGATCTCTCTCGGCTCATTTCAACATCTCATGTTTGACTCCTATTAGTCACTTTGGGAGACATCTCACGCACCGTCCATTATCACAGATCCCACAAAAACTTCCAACAAAAATGTCTCTGCCTTCAACATGCCAGCAGAAAAAAAGAGTGATGAAAAGCGTTCATGCTCCAACTGAAAGAGAACCAGGTTCCCCAGCAGATGGGATCGATTTGGAGTTTTATCACTTCCTGTGCCATAAAAGTCCCAGATTGTGGTCCCTGCGTTTTGATCAGTGTCAGCATTTCTGTCTTTATGCAGTCTTAAAAATGCTTTACATTAATTGTTTGCCACAGGGGTATTTTTACCCTGAAGAAACTTAAATGCTCCAAATCCTTTCTCTCCTACATGATGCTGTGTTGAAGCAGCTAATATTGGGTCTTAAAAAATGGGATTAATTTGTCTGTGATTCACCATCTCTGCACACAAAAGCAAAGTATGAGCTTCCCTGCAGCATGAGAGAAGCTGAGCTTGGCTCTTTTGTGCTGGGATGGGGTCACTGACATACAGTCTGCAGCAGGCTACAACCTCAACCTCTGCACTGACGGACGTCCTCTAATTTGTACTTTGGCTGAGACAGAATGGATTTCATTTATTTCTCTTTTCTTAGTTTTCAGTCTTTTAATGCACACTCGCTTTTCTCCCATTGTGGCCCATCCTGCAACCTGCCATCAGTTCACAGTGTATTCTCTACCTGTAACTCCTGGAATAGACACATGGAAACACTTGGCTCATACATGCTGTTACTGTTTTGTGATAGATTTACTGATGATGGAATTTGTACCACATGCTTCGTCCTTTGGGCCATAACATATTTTGTAGTATTCAGGCCCAGATTTTTCTTCCTTTCCCATTAAGGTGGAGAAATCTCAAGTAGTTGTGCTATTCCTGTCCTGCTGTTCTAAATTTATATGCAAAATGTGTTTGTACTGTATTGTCTTATGCAACATAGAAAGGATGTACTTGACCAGAGACGGTTTGTAGAAATGGACAAAGCAACAGGGTCTCAAAAATGAGGCCAATGCAGAAGTGCAAACAGGTGTAATACTCCCCAGGGCCACTAGAAGCTGGCTCCAAAAAAACCTCCAATTGACTTCAATTAAAAAATGGTCACTTTTAATCATGAAACACGGTCAATACATTTCTCCCACAAGTCAATGGCTAAAGTTGATTCTCCTTCTTAGTAATCTGAAGAAAAAAAATCATGATTAAGTAGATATTGGTCTTCAAGAAGAGGAATATTTAGGGGCATGTTGTTTTGGTTGACAGGTCTGGTCTCCTTTGGCACTAGATCTGAACTCCAGTCTCTACACATTGGGCAGTGTCCTTGGGTTCAAGGGACGTCTTCACTCCTCCCTTCATGTCCAAATATGGTCACTTCTTGCTCAAAACAACCAATAAGACTATGTTCAAATGCAAAACTCCTGGCTCCAAAACATGATATCATGTTACCGTCATCCATTCTTTGTACAGTCTGTACTCGACACACTCCACTGTCACACTTCCTGCCTTTTCTTAAAGCCATGAGGCGGGAACTCTGGGCTCTCAGTAACCCCTCGCCTCTGATTGAAGCAGCAGAGACAAATGTTTTGTTTTTTTTGTCAGAGGTTTTCTTATTAAGAAAGAGGCCTTAGCCCTCCATAGGTCCCATGGGAGGAAGTGAGGCCCCCGATTCAATTAGCTTTAACTGAAGCTAGGTCATTGCTACCGACAGGAACACAGGCCACTGGCACCCGAAACCCCCTCACACACTCACACTCTCTCGCTGCATGTTTTCTCTTCTTACTCACTGTTAGGTCACACACTTCCTGTGGATGCAGTCACATTTATCCTTGTGACACTCCACTACTGGGCTTTGTGCCTCATTTTTAAATGCTTATACATGTGCACATAACAGAGAGATTTCACCTTTATAAGCACCTTTATGTCCTTAACAGTTTCAAACCTAAATCATGATGACTGATGACCTAACATAAAGCCCCCAACCCTTTAAGAAACATTCATACTCTTGCTTCCCTTCCACACAAAAGCTATCAAGACCAAACTGCTGTCAGGGGACAAATAAAGAACAGTTCAATTAATTTTACTGGACTTCTCTGAGCCTTGATGTCTTCTCCAGAGTCAGTGTTGAAACCCAACACTTTCTTTATTTATTCTCACACCCCAGTGACCCACTCAAGCACTGGTACTTCATGATACACACACACACAAACGCACACTAACAGTTTCCAATAGCCATTGTACATACAGTATATAATGGATCATCTGGCCTAATCATGTTTTTATACTATTGCCTAGACATAAATCTGTCCAAGGGTATAATGCAAGACTTAACCTTAGTTGGCACACACTGCAGACACTTTTATTTTTCATAGTCAGATTCATAATACCTGTGGTGAGGGCAGGAAGCACTGTGTTGTGATAGTCTCTTCCCCCCTTCTCCAGAGGACACTTGTATCAGTATATAGTCCCTTCAAAGAGCCCCAGCTAGAGCTTACCCCCAAAAAAGTCTTCTGCCATCTTGACACTGGATCAGCTCAGTGCTTCTAAAAAAGACACTCAAAGAATGTACATTTGGCTTGAAATGTTGTTGTGAGAATAAAAAATTGTATTTGATGGAAACCACAGATTTTTAGCTCAGACGTGGTTTCTAACTCAGCTGGCAGCATTGGACAAAAAAGCTCAGTGGACATCTGTGGGTCAGTCAGAGCCGCTGTGACTGTGTGATTAGCTTGCTAATGAAAAAGCCAGGAGAGATGTTTGATCTGGCTTTTGGGCTCAAGTTCCACTTTTACTGTGTGAATGTGAAAACCAAACCATCGAATGAATTTTTTTTCCTTTTTTCCAAATATTCCCCCGATCATGTTTGCGTGTCTTTTAATGATGTTTCAACAACCCATTTCATGTCAAGTGTGGCATGAGTAAAGCTGCCTACAGCTACTGTTTGACTAGTCCAATTATTCCAGTGTTTCCTTGGGGACTGAGATGAGTGAAATGATTTTTTTTTTTTTGAGTGCATGTTGGAGAGCAGCAGCAGAATAAAAGGGGAGACACTAACCAGTTGCAGATCTCCCTCGTTGGTTGCCAAACACGTGCTGTTTTACTCCTTGCAAAGCATATTTAGCTACTGGCACGTCACACATAGAGCAGCATTGCTGGCAGCGATGCAACACCTCTGTAAGCTGATATTTACGAGGACAAGAGCCAGACTACCCATTCCTCTGCTTACCTATAGCAAACACGTTATGGCAAATTTTCAATCACAACATTGCATGACTTTAAAACAACCTCCACACGCACACATTTTACCTTAAAAGAAAATCATGTGTGTTTGCAGCTCCGTCCCCTGTTGCAGTTCAGACTTGGTTTGTGCTGCACTTGGTGACCCTTGAAGGGACTGAGCGTGGCTGCTTTGTGCATGTGAATAACCTATAAATTAGAGGAATGCGGAGGCAGGAAATAACCCTGGCTCGAGAATGCAAACTTTGCTCCGCTTGATAGAAATCAGGTGATTGCACGTGCACGCCCTCACTGCACGCCCAATAGCAAATCTGGAGACTGGTAGGGGGAAATTTCATGCCCATTCTGTCCTCACAGACAATGCACCTCAATCATATCTGTCAAAGAAAATGATTAGAGCCATGCAGCGTGCAGGAAACAACTTGTTTTACTGAGGAAGGAAAAAAAAAGACTCCACCTTACCTCCCAGGTCTAGACTGTGTTAAAGACTTTGCTTTGCTCTTGAGGTTGATTGTTATGAGTGTGCTCTTTCTATTTTTGTTTCCCATGTTTTTAATTAACTGTTTCAGAACTACGGCGTGGAGACTGACAACTTGAAGAATCTGGTTGTGAGGATGAGAGCTGCGACCAACAGTCTGCACATGGCCACGGCTGACCGCAGGAAAAGCCCTGCGTACGATGGCACCACCTCACGCAAGCCACCCAATGACTTCCTCACTTCTGTGGTGGAGCTGATCGGTGCTGCAAAGAGCCTCCTGGCTTGGCTCGACAGGTAATGACATTTAATCACCAGCACATAGCAAATCAGATCAGATTTCATTCCTCAAGTGATTATGATGGCCAAACAAAAGCAAGTAAATTTTTTTTTTCAAAAGTTAGCCTGGATCATTGCATGTCAGTTTAATGCTATGTACTGACATTTGACAGGAGCTGGCAGAGTACCCTGTGTTCTCCTGCTGACCTCATCTAAAACGCATTATGCTATTTATAACAAAAAAAAAAAAAAAGAGAGAGAGAGAGGGCATATTAAGCAGGTTGCCAGGATTAAGTGTTAGCTGGCCTAAAATTAAGCTTTTCTTTCTGTGGCCAGTTTGGCTAAAGCAGGTAGAGTGATGTCATGGTTTGCAGTGAATAATAGTTGATGTGGAGACGAGAGCAGAGTCAAGACTATGACAACATGAATTCAGGTGATTTCAACAAAGTAATGTTTATGGGGGTGTATTACAGTTTATCAACTTTTCTGTTATTTTAATTTGTTAGTGTCAAGATGATGTCTAACTAGAAAGCACTCAGGGCAAACCTCTGCCCAGACATCATTCAGCTGTACTGATGATACAGACTGAACATTGTTGCCCTCTTGTGGTGCAAAAAGCAACACCGTCTTGTTAAAACCTTCACACCTCATAACAGATTGAGATTTTTGGTGATTTTTTTTCAGGCACGATCACATCCTCTGATCTTGGCCAAAACACAATAGTTTTCTTCCTTTCATCCTTGGATGAAATGGACAAGTAACAGACGTTCAAAAATGAAACCAATGTGAAACGTGCAAAAAAGTGTGATACTCCTAAAAGCTACAAAATACTGGCACCAAAAACTCCAACTGACTTCAATTCAGAAATTGTTGTTTTCAATCATGAACTGCTCAGTCTATGCATTTTTTCCACAAGTTATTCTGATGTTGTTAGCTAAAGTCATCTCTTCTTATTGATAATACATGTCTGGTCTCCAATGAGACCAGTACTGAAATTGAGTCTCATACACATTGGGTAGCATCCTCAGGTTCAAGGGTTAGACCCGTCTCCTGACTCCTCCTTTCAAATCCAAACATCCCAACATGACAACGTTCAAATACCAAACTCCTGTAGTCTGTAAACCACCAGGTGACGTCACTTTAGCTTCGTCCATTTTATTCACAGTCTATGGGTCTGGCCCTATCTCTGTAACAATCAAGATCTGTTCAGTAGTGTTGTTGTAATGTTGCTAACAGATGTACAGACAGACGGAGAAAAGCATCATTTCATTCATTTCTGTCATCTCTCAAACAGCAAGATATATTATACAGAAAAGGTTACATTTCCTTTAATTTATTGACCAGTAAAACCCATTCATAGTTTTATTTTTTCTTTAAGAAGCAAGATATTCTTAAGTGTAATTCATAGATCAAGTGAGAGAGGGAAAAAAGAGACAGGAAAAAGGTCTAAGATGGCACCAAAACAAAGTGTGTCTGTGGGCAGTGACCCAAACACTGTAATCTGAGAGAGTATAACAAACTTGAACACAACTCTGCTATCCATCACTTGTTTCCAATGTTCTCCCTTTCTTTCTTTGTCTGCTCGCAGGACGCCTCTTACAGGGATCAGTGACTTCACAGCCACCAAGAACAAGATCATTCAGCTGTGCCTGGAGCTCACCACCACAGTTCAGCAGGTCTGCACGCTAGTTAGCTCAGCAGTACACGTGTAGCTTGCCCTCTGGGAAACAGACACACACAATGGCTTTTTTCCACTGAGCACATACCAGCCCAGGGGCACAGACATGCGGGATAAAGTGTAGGAGAGGAGCGTTATGGGAAATGTGGTCTGGCAGCCATGACAGAAGCCTGAAGCCAGCAGTCTGAGCATGTTATTGCAAATGCTGATGTTTTTCTTGGGATCTTTTTTTCCCCTCCTTGTGTTGGCTAATGAGGCGACCCCCTTGGTGTGGGGACGTTTAATGGTAAAACGTCGCTTTTGTGTTTCCAGTTTCATGAAACCCCACTAGCGTTCTTTTAAAGGTGGCTGCCAACATTCCCCAGGCTGCCGTACTCCTTCAGCCATGTGGTTCCTGTTTTTGCTTCTCCAAGACGCTCGCAGTGGGAGAGCAAACTGTCTGAAAGCAGTTCCTGTGTGTAGGTTTAATGCAGGGATGAGGAGGTGGTCCATCTGACCTCCAGCCAGAAAGATGCCTAACAGATAAAACAGAGCATCAGCGCACATCCTTTTTATATTTCACCACTTTTTGCAGAGAGTTGCTCCAGCATTGCATCATAATACTGTTTTTTCAGCTTCATGCAACCAGTAGTGTTTGGTCATACGTATGTTGTGAACAAAGAGAGGTGGAGAATGGCCTTTTCTTCAGTATCAAACCTAACTGGTTTGTGTATACAATCTTTCATCCTTTAGGAGTTTGTCTTAAGCATTAGCTGGATAAGAAACTCATTTTTCCAGTGACAGTGGAAGTGGCTGCTGGGACCGCAGGTGTCATTTTTAGAGGGTTATTGCATCAAAATAAATTCCTTTCCCAGAGTGCCTATTTCCTCGCCAGAGTCTGGGATTTCAGCACCTCTGGTGATTTACTGTGGGTGTCTCGGTCATGGTCATCCAGGAGAAGTGGAGGGGGTTGCATTTCCCACAGTGCCATGTGAAGTAGAGAGGTTATGGTGCAGAATAAACCTCCGGTAGGTGCTGAAAGAGTCTCGTAAGACTTGAGCGATTAGTTTCCTCTTAGGCCTGCAGCAGTGATGCAGTTTGGTTGGTTAGCTGTAAACTGGCTCATAGCAACTGATCAGGGAGTCCTGCTTCCAACTCTTACCATCATCCAGTTGTCTAAACTTGCAAATGGACTTAGAAAACCTCCTCCTGGCTTCATTTTTTTATTTGTTTGGATCACACTGTTTTTTTTATAACATGTGGGCCAGCATACAAACCGCTGGTTAATAAAATAGGTTGCACAGGAGGCTGCCACAGTGATTAGTTTTATGATGGGGGAGGACGGCGTGAGGGTTGTCCAAACCGTTCATGAACTTCAGCCAAGAATTAGGGCTTTTCAGATCACACAATTTATGTGTTCTGCCTGAATGAAGCCTGTGTTTACACACACAATGGGGCTCGGCCATAAAACTGTGAACGCATCAACCATCTTGGCTGACCCGTCAGCGTGGAGGTCAGTCTCTTTCAAAGAATGCATTTTTCATCGATTCCCCCGTGCCTTTTGTTCCTGCTTCCCACTCCTCAATTGTTGGATGAGATATGAAATTTAAATCTCTCTGAATTTACTAGAATCACAGACTCTGTTGTGTAGGCTAAAAACTGACGAATCTATCACCAATATCATCCGCTGATACCACATTAATATAAAGATGTCACAAGGCCAAGTCTGAAATATTGCAGTCCGTGTCTTTATTTCCTGCTGGTCTAAAGTCAGTCCAGGTTCCTGCTCTGTGCCAGCCCTCCTCTCTCTCAGCCACTTCATCGCTCGACCATGCAAATCCGCTCTGGTGGCAGATCAAAGGCCCAGAGAGCTGTGCACTGAGAGTCATCTGATCCACACTGGTTGTGGGATCAAGTCCATAATGTGAGGGATCAGTACACCCGGGGAATTGTCCCCTCGGCCTCTCACAGTGCTTAGTTATGATCTGGACCCTATCTGCTTCACCGACTTTGGTTTTTGACGAAGATATGGAGTTACTTGAGATATCACAAACAGATCTCAGAGGGATTATCTGCAATGTTGTGTTCACATGATTTGATACTGTGATATAAGAGAGTGGCTCTTTAAATGTTAAAGCTTGATGGAAGACATGCCAACCCATGTCCTCATAATTTTTACCAACTTTCACCACCTCTAAACATCAAAATTTATATTTTTAGTTCATCCCTTTTGGCGCAGTCGACAGTGTAGTCATCCAAACATGGGGCAGTCTCTAAAAGAAATATGCAGTAGCTTGTTTACACAAGCACAGCCAAATTCTTTCAGAAACCACCATATAGTCTTGGCTGACATTCGACAATACATTGTATGGAAACATGATTTTGGGACCATTATATATCAAATGAAACCTTTTATGATTGTGTTTTTCCTACCATATGTTTATATTCATATTTTTTCTCCCCCCCAAGTAAGAGGAAACGTGGCAAAGTCACGTGTACAATACTTTCCCAAAAGAGCTTCATCCAGGCAGTCAAACACAAATCGAAAAGAATATTTAGGAAGCATGAGATGTGTTCTGCTTTGATGTGAAGCCATTGCTCACGGCCACAGACAGTCATGCAAATCTTGTCAGTGCAAACAAACCAACAGGATGACGAGCCAAGTGCATTTGAAAACAGACGCTCCCCTTTCGCCCAGTGGAATGTGCAAGCTATGGAAATATGGAAAAAACTTGCTCGACCCCCATTCGCTGTCTGCACAATGGATTTACAAAGAGCAACAGAGCTGGCTTTGTACATGGCGCATGTCTGTGCTGGTGTTGGAGCCCTTAATACCATAAAGGCCCACAACACCAGTTTCTCTTCTGTTCTGCTCTGACAAAAGGCTCGTGGCTTATGAGAAATAAGAGACTGGTTTAAGTCGATTTTTTTTGCGCTGTCTGGTTTTGACAGAAGCATTTCACCTGTTTTTTGACGGATGACTTCTCTTGGGGCATTCCCAGCATAGACCCAATTCCATAAACATGCACGGGTCCCCCACCTTTCTGCACACTCACTGTTGACCCCTCCCACCCCTCTAACCATGGCCCCTTTCACCACCAACAACACAGTTGTCAGGGGAGGCTGTTGCCTCAGCTGTGTCAAGTCCAGCTGCATAAGAGCTGCGCTGGGCCACTTGGAGGGGACAGTGGACAGTTTCCCCGCTGACTTTGCAGAGTTTGTCAGCACTTCTTTCACCTAATTACCAAGATCACAGCTATTGTGTCGTTTGACTTCCAGAGACCCCTACCTCTGTTCGTCCACCCACCTCTGACTGTGAAAAGCAGCGGTGCATCCGAATGTTTGGAGTAAACCCAAGAGGTTTTTCTGAACATGATCACACGTTTTACCCAACTGTTTTCCACTATGTCATCAACACATTGTTACTATATGATGGTTCGTATAGGATTTACGTTCAAGTATAGTAAACTAAAACCACACAGTGCATTATGCAATTATAGCATCCACAATTTCGACAAAGTGGTGATTTGAAACTAAAAGCTGTTTATTTGTGGCTGTTCTCCATTTTTCTCAGTTCTATATGTGGGATTCTAATTATAGCCTATTTACCCAACCCCTATACTTTTTCTAACCATTGAACAGCTTCTTGCTCTTCCCTGTTGTTTACTGCTCACAAGCCTAATCTGCCATCACCGTCTTCTTTTCAACAGGACTGCAGTGTTTACGAGATGGAGGAAAAGATCCTGGAAGTTGTAAGTATCCTGCATCTCTATCGTTTGTTTCCTGTAAAATAGATAAAATAAGACCCAGAGGTGCTTATATTGCTGGAACAAAAGGCCTTTATACCTTTTTACATTGATATTGTGTGACATGCTTTCAGCAGCAAGGTCAGTTCTGGATGAATAGAGCTGACGAGTCTATAGAATCACCAGTAAAGGAGGCGGCTTTAATACGCCTCAGCCATCAATCAGTGTTTCCTGTTGCTGACACTCTCCAAACTCTGTGCTTTCTTTTGCCCTCTGTCTCTTACAACCACAAGCCAAGTACAATTGTCTTTGTCCCTTCTTTTGTTGCTAAAGATTTTCCCCTGCACTTGTCTTTCTGAGGTTTTAGGCCCACTGTTTTCTTAATCTCCTTCTGCACGTATATTGTTTATCCTCTCTACCTCCGTTAACAAACTGTTGCAGTGTAACCTGTAAACCCATATTAACTCTACTGGTAATCACAAGCTTTTGCGGATTTAGCGCACCACGTATGATCAGAAGTTTCAAAAGTCTTGTGCTTCTCGCTTTACTCACTGATGCATTTTGTTTTTCTTTCTTCCACAGTCTAAGATCTTAAACGGCATCTGTGATCAGACCGTGAGAACCACCTCTGACCCCCTGATGAGCCAGTCGGCCTGCTTGGAGGAAGTCCAGCTGACCAATATCAATCCGGGCGAGGGCCTGGTGAGGAATGCTGTTTGGATTTTTTTGTTGTTGTTGTTGTTCAACCCTATAAACTTGCTGTCCGCTTCTTTGGATTTGCTGACCAGGAATGTATGCAATGTGTGTCAAAGCATGGCTGTCGTACATCTGACTCCCTGTGGGAACATTGCATTTATTATATTAAATAAGATTTGTTTGTTTTTTTTATCCCAGGGAATGTACATCAAGTCTACCTATGATGGTTTACATGTCATCACTGGAACTACAGAACATGTGAGTATACAGACCTCAACAATATATTCAGCCCCTCTTCATCTTGGAACTAACTTAGATGCAAATACACTTACTCTTTAAGTGAAGTTTCTGACTTTGGTTTGAAGAAAAAAAAAAAAAACTCCTCTTCATCTTCCTCCTCATTCTCCTCCAACCACACTGAGGGCAGTCTAAGCTACAATATCTGAAGGAGTTGAGAACTACTCATCTGTTCAGGGAATTGTTTGCCTCTGTGCTCCACTAACCAGTAAACATCACAAACAGCCTCCATTGGAAAAAAAAAACAAAACAAAAGAAGTCCTACCTTTTTTTCCTCCACAATGAGACAACCAGTCTCTGACTAATGCACCAACGTTACCGCCACGGTCGGATCCTCACGCCTCCGGTCCCTAATCGTGAATCAGGACTTGAATCATCATCAATAATGACTAGTTAATCCTGTTTGGCATCTGTGTGACGTGAAAAACAATTTGACTGATATTCATACACAGACAGAGGCTTTTTCTCACGATTTTGAACTTTGAGAGTGTTTGTTTTTATCTGATTTTTTGTGTGTGTGTGAGAACAGAATTGATTTTTAACTGAAGTCAAACAGGAAGTGCACGAAACCACCTCCAGTTTCAGCAAAGTTTTGTGAATAGCAAATTGTGTGTCGTGTGCAGCAAGCACATGTTTGTAGAAACTAAATAAATTATTGTGTTTTTACTTCCCATGTTTGTTCTTTAGTCACCTGCAGACCTGACAAGGAAGATCCATGCTGGGGATGAGGTGATCCAGGTTAACCAGCAGACAGTGGTGAGCATCTGATTTTATCTGACATATTTACATCGTGGTGACTTGAATACACACGGTAAATATTAACAGAACTATATGTGTGTTTTTGAATGTGTGTTCACATTCTGTTATCCAGGTGGGATGGCAGCTGAAAAACCTAGTTTTCAAACTGAGGGAGGACCCTAAAGGAGTGGTTCTACTGCTTAAGAAGAGGCCCACAGGCACAACAGGTTTCACCCCCGCCCCACTAAAGAACATGCGCTGGAAGCCTCCTGTACCTCAGGTACATACACACACTTCCTTCAACCTTGAAAATCAACAAGAGCCTGTGCGTGTAATCATTGTCAGCCAATTATCAGCTTTGTAGAGAGTTGGTTCCAAAATGACAAGTTGAGACAGAGCCGCCCTGAAAGTGCTGCCGGCTGATCTGAATACAACACTGAATATTTCTTTCTGCACAACAAAGTCACATGATGTCATTCAGTGTCAGGGATAAACCTGCCAGCCTGTCCTGTTTAAATCTGGTTAGCTTGTATTGGGTTTATTAAAAACAAGTAACCCATGTGTCACATTAAAAGAAAAAAAGGACTTACAGTAATGTACGTGAGTTCTTCCTCCTTTTTAAAAAAAGAAAACATTTAAATGTCAAAGTTAGTTGACAAATACTGAGCCAATCAGGTTGTGTGATTGTGATTTAATTTCCTCTTCACCATCATGTGAATGCTAAACTTAGCTTTTAACCACCTGATTCTCCTTTTTAAAGGACAGTGAGGCAATAAGCTCATTGTAAACTTATACTACCAAGATTCAAGCTCTGGCGCTGTCTTATCATGTGTAGCCTGTTTTATGGCCCGGGAAGGTAAGATGAGATGATAGCAGTTAGGAGTGGGTTTCTCAAAACAACAAAAGAGGCTCTGAACACAAAGGTGGCCAATGTCAACATGTCTACCAGCATCTTGTTTTAACAAGTAGTCAGGGGTATCAGCGGGAACCATCTCAGTTTATCTGTGATAATACGGCTCCAGACGACAAAACACAGACAAATCATACCGCCCTGATTCAAGAATGAATGACACTGGCTGTAATACTATATCATTTGCAAATAATGGATGTATTTGAAGACGAAAAGAGGGGAATGATTCATGAGGTCCCAGATCAGATGGTTAGTTTGTCTTTAATATAACACATCTACTGCACTGTATCAACAGATGTATTATTTTGCTGCGATGAGAGTGAATCACAGTCGTACATTTAGTCAAGGGCACGATGTTTTTGAGTGTTGGGAAACATAGTTGTGGTAAATGAATACGCGTCTGACATGCTATTTTGGACTTCACTTAGAGTCTTTCCATACCTCAAACAAGAAGGTTCATACTCGGGGATACACACAAGCACTTAAATGTCTCACCACATCTGGGGAACTCCTCCCAGTTGCCAGCAAAGTCATATTTAGTCTTAATATGGGTATTGGAAAAAACTAAACTGTAGGCAGAAACATTAAGCAATGATGATGAAACTTGATACATGCAGTGAGCTGGGATAAAGAGAGAAGGTATCAGCTAGTAATTGTGCTGTGTTTTTGTACAGAATAACTCCTCCCTGATCAGAGCCCAGTCTCCCTGCAGCTCAGCTAATGGATCAACCAAAAAGGAGAAGCCAGCTATCTTGGACTTGTACATCCCTCCTCCTCCTCCAATGCCATACACCCCAAGGTGAGCTCATCTCCAATGTTCATTATTTTATCATTCAATTTGGGAAGTTGAGGTAGAGTCTAGAAGAAGAGTAGAGGCCACGTGCCGCCCTGCACAGAGATCCAGTCCTACCCCCCACCCCCTGTCAATCTTCACCACATTTCCTAACTCAGAACTTTGAGGTTGGTGGATAATGAGTGTGTGTCCCAGCCCCGTGATCTCTTTACCTCTTTCCCCTCCCACTGCACATTCTGTTCTGCTTTTCTTTAGCCCACTCTGCTCCCAACAGTCCAACTATAGTCCTCCTTATGCAACTGTTTCAACTTCTGTTAGGATGACAGGGTATGGCCACTTCACATAAAACACCAGAGTGGCTGAATTCTAAATAAAAAAATAATCCGGTCATATTTATTTCACTGGAATTAAACTTAAGCCAATAACATAACTACATTCCTCACTTTACAAAACATCCTACTTTCTGCTGTAATGCTGTGAGCTTAGGTAAATAA
The DNA here is from genome assembly GCA_900323345.1 of Pseudochromis fuscus. NCBI lineage: Eukaryota > Metazoa > Chordata > Actinopteri > Pseudochromidae > Pseudochromis > Pseudochromis fuscus. The sequence goes on along the minus strand of OOFC01001708.1, from coordinate 2,469 downwards.
ATGAACATGTGTTCCTCTGTGCAGAGAGTCAAGAACAGACTCCTTCTCCAGCATTAGTAAAAGACCAAAGGGCTCTGAGTCCCCCAACTCCTTCCTGGACCAGGAGAGCAGAAGGCGCTGCACCATCGCAGATTATGACAAGCTAAACTTTGGCTGCCCCATCGAAGCCAACGTGATACAGCCCAGAATGAGGGAGCATAAACCCTCACGAGGTCAGTACCTTCTCATCCTTTGAATATTCCACAGACAGACACTGAGTAAATATGTTTTTAAAATAAATGCAATTTACAAATATGAAACTGTCGCCTCTAGGTAAACCCCGACCACTGTCCATGCCAGCAGATACCTGTGTTGGGATAGTTGATCCTTACGCTAAGCCCTGGGCACAGGGAAGAAAAGGTAAGCTGTTGCTCAGAGTCAAAATGAGTCATTTCGAGTTATATTTTCATTGTATTAACTGCACATGAAGAGCAACACTCAGTTATTACACACAGTGGGTGCAAACTATCAATGGCAAAACTACAGTTTAGCAAAGCGTCAACAGATGGATACAATGTCCTATAAACCCAGTGAGTGGGATTTGGCCCCACACAGATTGTTGTGACATTATTTGTAGCATTAATAAAGTATTTTCACTTGTTTTTCACCACTTACAATATATTAAAACCTTAAAAGATAAGAAACAGAACTGATTCCACTCCAGGGAAATTCTTTTGTTACAGCAGCAAAAGCACAAGGTGCGAAAAAATAGAAAAAAACAAAAAAGAACGACAGAATAAAAAATGTAACAAAGTATACAGAAAAAATAACAATGTACACTTTTTACTTAAACATTCATAAAAAAATTAAGAGTGCTGCCGAAAAAGCAGTGGAATCATAACAAATAACGTATGCCAATTACAGTTTTTAGACACATTTTTCAACATAAAGAAATTCTCCTTGAATGTCACTATGCTGCTGCAAGTCTTTACTTCTTTACTTATTGTCCCTGTGATGACAACTCGATGATATATCAAACAAAATTCACATTAGTAATACTTGACATGTTCCAAAATCCCTTTCGTACTCGGGGCCCATGATTGAGGACAGATAGAAAACAACCATAGACGTATATATGAATGGACAAAGCAACTGGGTCTCAAAAATGAGGCTAAGGCAGAAGTGCAATACTCCCAATGGCCACTAGAAGCTGCTGCTGATTGATTGCAATTAAAAAAATTATCATTTTCCATCCTGAAATATTCAGTCAATACATTTTTCCACAAGTCATTCTGTTGTCATTAGTTAAAGTCAACTCTTCTTCTCAGTGATCTGGTCCATCTGAAAATCATTCATCTTTCAAGAGATATTAGACTAAGAGAGGAGGAGGAGTTAAGGGCGGGG
>OOFC01001698.1:0-12090 GCA_900323345.1 Pseudochromis fuscus | reverse complement strand
TACTGGCTGGATCTGGGTGTTGGGTTAGTAACACACACACACACACACACACACACACACACACCCACACACACACACACACACACACACACACACACACACACGTCTCAATGTAATAATTTTAAACCGAATTAAACAATTACATACCCTGATATCTCCCTGTTTGTGTCCCACAGTGGATCTGCAGCAGCCAACACTCTGTCTCAGATTTACATCTGTGCTTTTCTCTTTGCTTACATTTGGTGGAAGAAGCTCCATGTATCAACATGGGGAGGTGAGGGATTTCATATTCATAGGCTTTCCTGCAGGACTCTTTTCATCCTCCATGTTCATGCAGACTACATAGATGAGTGTCTCCCTCCCCCTGCAGGCTGGTCTGTGGAATCACTGCAGGAGTGGGGCTCCTACATGAAGCTGGCCATTCCCAGCACGTTAATGACTTGTTTTGAGTGGTGGGTGTATGAGTTTGGGGGATTCTTTGCAGGTAATCTGAATACATATTTATTAGGGGTGGGACTCGATTTAAAAAAATTATTCTAATTAATTAGAGGCTTGGTAATTAATTAATCTTGACAATAACATAACGTAACAATATCTGCCCCAAAATACAACATTTTTAAATTCAAATGGATTTTAGTGGGCAACTGAATCAAATAATAAACACAGACATGAATAAATATGAACTCAAGCTCTTTTAATGTCTGGAAAAATGCATTTAATTGCATTTCAGAACAGAACAGACATAAAGTTAAAGTGCATATTTAAGTACTTTACATACTTGATTATTGACTTAACATGGTAAAAAAAAAAAAGAAAAGAAAAGAAAAAAATTAAACATAAAGTGTAATTTTCCCTGCTTCTTTCTTCTTCTGGTAAAACAACCAAAAAAATAAATGTCCATGTGACAGGCTTAAGTTTGCACTTTCATTTGATTCCTTCATGTTGGTGGCCATTAGCTGAGCTCTGGTGTGTGCATCAGTGTAGCTGTGTACCAGGAAACTGTGCAATGACAAATGTTTGAAATGCAAACTGAGATTAAATGCATCATTTTTTAAAAACGCGTTATTTTTTTGGGTATTTAATTAATTGTAATCAATGCGTTAAAGTCCCACCCCTAATATGTACAAATGTGAACAGGACAATGCAAACTATAACAACAATCAGTCTACCATGGCTATAAAGTCTTCTTTGTCTGTAATGGTCAGGGATGCTGGGTGAGGATGAGCTGGCAGCCCAACATGCTGTGATAATGGTGGCGTTCATAACCTACATGGTACTGTGCACCAACTGCAAGTCACATTTTCACCTCTTTCACACAAAAGTCTCAGATTTAGCCTGTTAAATGAACAACTATCACTTATTGTGTTGTTGTAGTTAGAGCTTTTGCATGACAGTGTTCCCACTTCATGTGTTTGACTTTTTCCACAATGATGACTCCATAGTTCCCCCTTGGTGTTCAAGCTGCAGCGTGTGCCCGGGTGGGTAACGCCCTCGGGGCAGGAGACACTGCCCGGGCGCTTCTCGCCAGCAAGCTGTCACTCACTCTCGCAGGTCGGTTCAGATCATGTTTGTTGTATCCTGCACTCATAAAGAAGCAGGTGATGTTTTTGATGATTGTGTATTGTTTGACTTCACAGTGAATCAATGAAACAATAAATGAATGAACCTTACAACCAAATCCACTGTATTATAATAGATAATAGATAATAAGATAATAACTATAAATAAATGTTTTTAAAAAGCAGTAAAAATGAGTGACTAACTAAAAAAATGCTGCTGCCAAACAATTTGAATTTTTAATCAGATTAATCACAGGGTTGATGTGGATTAATTTAATCACATTAAATATCATTACTTTTTAATCTACATTAATTGCATTTCATTTTGCATGAGGGTGGTTTGTTGCAAGCTGAGTGATGTGTTAGCTGAAGTGCTAGCAGTATGTACTAATGTATGCTTCGTTTTAATGTGGTATTTTAAGCTGAAAGTGCTTCAGTGAAAATAAAACTTCTTCCTGTAGAGTGTCAGTCAACTATTCTGTCTTGATTTGTTTGTACTCAAATTTCCTATGGAGAGGACCAACCTGCTGTGTAGCATCCTCGATTTTGATTGGTTGGCTCTGCTGCCTGTCACCACAGGATTAACTGCCTATTGGTGCATGAGTGTGGGCAACTCCACTTCTGCAAACTGCCCAAAATGCGTTGCCAGAGATGTTTATAGTCATTCTGTGCTGCAGATGGATTAATTGCATTAAAACGATTAATCGAATTAATCATGTTGATGGATGGATCCACTTTAATGCATTAGTTTTTACAGCTCTATAAAATACAAATTAACAAAAATTTGGTAAAACAACAGAACATTAAAATAAATGGAAAGTATGACTGAAGAGAGAGTTTGTTTTTTAGCTGTCAGCTCCTCTTTTCCAGCTAGCTTTGCGGTTGTTGAAGGTGTTGTGCTGGGCTCTTCTAAAACAGTGATCGGCTTCATCTTCACCTCTGATGAGTGAGTCTGTAAATCTAATTTAAATACACACACACACACACAAAACACAGCTACAGCTACACACAAATACATGGATTCAACTATAATTCCAGAAAGATCATCAGCCTGGTCTCGCACTTGATGGATGCTTACATTTTCCTTCAGTTCTTCGATGGTCTTGTGGTGAGTGTCGCAGCCTTTACTGTGCGTAGAAGAAATATATCTGCAGGTATATGTGTGAAATATGACATGTGTTTCTCCCCATCCCAGTGTGTGTGCACAGGCGTCTTCCTGGGCTCAGGCAAACAGAAGATACCAGCAGTGGCTAACTTCATTGGATACTACTGCATTGGGCTTTCACTGAGTGTTGTTTTAATGTTTGTTGCAAAACTAAGAGTTTTAGGTAATTTTCTGACCATATCTTGTTATTTTCATACATTTTCAGGACAAACAAATAGTTGCACAGGAAGATTTAAAGCCTGCTGTGTTTTAACAGTGTGATTCGTCTTTGGCTCTGCAGGATTTTGGCTGGGTCTGCTCATTTGTGTCATCATACAATCCACCTTCTACATCACTGTCATCCTCAAGCTGAACTGGAAGAGGATTACAGAGGAGGTGTGCTGCTAGTTAATACTAAGTTTTATTTATGAAGAATCAGTCGGTGACACAAAGTCTATGAAAAGGAAAAATTGTAATTCAGGTTTTTGTATCTTTTTGATTTTCAGGCTGTGAAACGAGCTCAGAAGAAGACTCACTTGACGCAATTAGGCATAGATGATCAGACAACAAGTAATGGGAATGTAAGTGATTTGTTCCTCCCAGCACCACCCAGTTAAATGACTTTTTATATCTGTATTTACTCAGAACTTTGTTTTTTGTGCCATTTTTCTTCTATGCAGTATACCAATTTCCAGTTATTTTAAGTTTCCCTGCTCTCCGTCTGGCTTAACATAACATAATGATCACAAATATGATTATTTCTCCATGAAGTCAGTGGACGGCTACATGTCTGTGAGTGCTGAGTGCCAGAATGGGAACGCTGAGACTGAAGATGGACATGTGGTCCAGCAGCTGAGGAGAGCCCGTCTCTCCACCACCCAGCTGATCCTCAGACGAGGCCTCACCGTGTCTGCAGTGGTCGCACTTCTCACCGTGGGAACACTTGTGCACTTCCTCGTGCCCTTGCCAGAGCCTCTGCCTTCAAACTCTACTCTGGAGTGGATCAATACTACATATACTCCTGATCTAATATTTTCCACTGTGCTGGTCCCAGTAGACGAGTCAGCGTAACCTTGACAGCGGTAATCATTGTTTCAGCCCAGTGTTACAAAAACACGTTCAGTTACTCAGGGCCAAACTGTGGCAGATTTGTTTAAAGAGGACCTGTTATGTTAATTTACCAGCTTCATATTTAAAGTCTTGGCGTCGTCTAGAGTAGTTTTACATAGATTGGGTTAAAAAAAGTTCAGATTTAGCTTATAATGGCCATTTATTCAGTCCTTCATTTCATCCTCTGTCTGAGCTGCTTTGACCTCCCCTCTCCCTTCACAAGAGCCTACTTTCCTCTGATTGGTCAACGTCAGGGAGAGTGACAGGAGACCTGTCCAACAGGTGACGTCTTTTTGCAGTCTTTGCTGTAAACAAAGTAACTTTATTGACTGGAGCCCAGCATGTTTGAGAGTCTGAAATCAGACAGCACCAAGATTCACCACAGGAGAGATCAGAGCAGGACGTCAGTGTTTGGTAAATATTACACATTAGTAGATTACTGTGGAAGATAACGGGGAATTCAGTATTTTAATCCCAAGCTGTATGTAAAATGTTTTCTATGTATGTCCATCTGAATCATCGTAGGTGTGCAGTCGTAGTGTGTAGAATGAACGCCCAATACTGTGAAACTGTATTTGTAACAGAAGACATCGAAAAGCCTTTTAGGTTCCCTTAAGATAAAGTAACTTATCAGTGTATATACTTTCTTTAATTTATTAATTAAAACAAAATGAAGTAATTTTGGTGTTTGATCACTTTTTTCTTTTTTTATAGTCTCTACTTATATTGTGCCAACTTGTAAGAAACCATGATGAATATTTAACTCAAGCAAGGAATACAACATCACATAAACTAATGATTCATGGGAAAATAAAAAAAAATAAATAAATAATGCTCATATAACTAATATCTCCATCTCTAAAAGTCTGAATTCTCCCCCATCATGGACGATTTTATGAATCCTGCCATTATAAATGTGCCCACGTGATGTCAGAGAATTTCGACCAATCTGAAAATTGGGAGGATTTTTCTGATTGGTCGAAATGCTCTGACATCATCTGGGCTCAGCATGTGGAAGCTACACATGGTGAGTCAGACTCCATCATGGCTGCCCAGTAGTGGCATTAAGACAGAAATACAAAAACGCTCAGAACTTTTCATTAATAATCAAATATGACAATAATATGACATCTCAATATTACAGTTGTGTATGTGTGTAGCTCCCATTTACTTTTCCTTTACAGTGGCTCTTTGTTTTGAAATGTATCCCTCTGACATTTAATAAATATGGATCCTGACTCACTGAAACTCATCTCTAGTCTGTTTACACACAGTGTTGAATGAATAAAAAAATTGATATTCAGAACCTGTTGACCTCTGTTCAAAAACAAATGTCAAACATGACCTTCCTCCACATTATACATTTATTTCAGAATCCCTGTCCACTCTAATTTATTAGTTATTTCTGTTTGACCATCAGAGGGTATGTGGCATTAACTGTTGCTCAGGATATTATCAACAATCTGTAAACACAGTGTTAATTTTTATTACAAGTATTCTGGATTATTGAACAACTTCAAAACACGTGAAAGGCTCCAAGAGGGTTTATTACCACATTGTCTTCAACAATAAAATATATATAGAGATATATTTTCCTTTTTGACCGTTAACTAGCTGTAACATGTTTAATCTCTCGGATCAAAACATTCCTGCTTTCAAGTCCTCCATCTTACCCTTTGTTGTGATTGTAAGGTTTTCCTTGCCACAATCTCTGTTGTTTCAGCTGGCTCTGGCTTCAGTGTGGGGCAGCTGTGACCCCAGCAAGATTTCCTTTGCAACATCCTGGAGAGTGAAGTTTAAGTACGTGGGAGAAAAGAGAGACACTTTAGTCCAAGGACCTACATCAGCATCTCGTGCTGTAGACATGGAGGGGTCCAGTGATAAGCTGTTTTGCTGCAGGTGGGTGCGCCGCAGGGTCCCTGAGGCCCCCAGAGAGGAACTGTACCACATCCTGAGGATGACAGGGCCTCTGGTAAGGACTGGCACTGTTCATCCTGTTGTAGCTGTATGAGACTGTCTGGCTTCAGGTTGCCCTTACTGATTGTCGGCTGATGTGTACCAAAGAAGATTGATCACGGTGTTTCTTTGCCAATGAAAGGTTACGACATCAGGAAAAACAGACTTTCATGTCTGAGGATTAGAAGCAAAAATCAATAGACCTAAAACAGTGTTTGGCAGGTCTCAGTTGCTGAGCAGCGTCTGCAGCCTGCCGACGTAATGGCAGTGTGGTAGCTGGTTTGTTGAGACATGGTGTGAGTGTTGTGATGACTAATTGCAACACATGTTTACTGTAATATCACCTGTCAGCTGGTAGCTGTATCACCTGTACCACTGCTGATGTTTGCTTTTGTAGCTGCTCTCCCGAATCCTCAATTACCTGCTTCCATTTGTGGTCACGATGTTCTGTGGGCGTCTGGGAAATGAAGTGATGGCGGGCTATGGATTGGCTTCTGCTGTAAGTGTTCATCTTCACAGACACTAATGTCAGATAATGACATGTGGTGGAGGGAGAATGAAATACCTCAACAAGATATTTTTTTCACAATAATTTGATAACACCTTCTGATGAGTTGATCAATATATAGTCCATTTGCATAAAAATATTGTTTACACCATTAATTTCAGACCATTAACGTCACCACTGCAGCCACAGGATATGGTCTGGCACTCGCATGTGACACCTTGGTGTCTCAGGTTTGGAAAACTCTTTTGATGTGATGATTTAATACACTGATTTTTCATTGGCCCTCACTGTTTGTCATCGCTCTCCTCTTTAAAATGTTAATTATGTTGACAGACGTTTGGTGGTAAGAACCTGCTGCGGGTTGGTGCCATCCTTCAGCGGGGCATCATCATCCTGCTGCTGTTCTGTCTTCCCTGCTGGGGTCTCCTCATTAACGCAGAGGCCATCCTGTTACGCCTGGGTCAGGACCCTGGGGTGACCAGGTAACTAACAGCGGTGGATCTGCTGCAGCACCGTTGCTACCACTGCCAGCAATGTAGGCAGGTTTGAATGGTAATCAGTCACAGCAGGAGGCCTCATCCTCTGAACAATAACAAAGACCCTCTCTGCATTAAAATCACTTCTGGTCCCCACAGGTTCACTCAACACAAACCTAATGCAGATGCAGATGTCTCTCTGGAATACAGAAGCTGTGTGTGTGAGTGTGTGTGTGTGAGTGTGTGTCAGAGAGACAAAACTGTATGAAGCTCAGATTTACAACATTAATTGCATCCCAGCCTTTTAAGTTATTTGTAGCTTCTAAAAATAGCTTCACTGCTCTGTGCACACATCAGATTTGTCATGCAGCAAACCTCAGAATAACCTGACAGACACAGAGCCTTGTGTATCTGATAAAGTCTGTACAATGACCTTGTGATCAAACTTAGGAGTGCAGCAGATACAAAGAAACGCTGTCTTGTGGAGAGTACTCATTGTAATGCCAGCTCCTGAGTCTTTAGCATGCCAGATGTTGCTTGACCTCAGCAGCTATTCACTGATGTTGTTGACAGCTTAGGTGAACAGAAACAAGTGAAGTCAATAAGAGTGAATGTGAACTGAACACTGCTGCTGCTGCTGGAGGGCACATGTTCGACAAGAGCAGCACAATAAACGTTCAGCTGAAATCGTATTGAGCAGTTGAGTTGTGAGAAAATTATTTCCCTCAATCTGTGAGTTTTTATGTCGGCTCAGCTCAGATCACTCGGAGTCAATTGCTTTAAATTTGCTTTTACAATGTTATAATCCCTTTAAAATTGGAAATGTATCAACTTTATCTTCCCAAACTAAGATTACATCTGTCTGAGTGTCCATGAAAGTAAATTAAAGAGGTTAAAGAAAATGTTTCACCAAGATCTAAACACAGCTTCTTGTCTTCAGAATAGCCCAGCTGTATCTTACAGCCTACCTCCCTGCAGTACCAGTGAGTTACATCTTTTCTCTCATTATACAAAAAAATCAAAAGTTAATATTTTTGCAGTGTAACAAGTCATTACATCAACACCTAATTAATATGTTTCTCTGTAGGCGATGTTTCTCCATCATCTTCAGGTGTCTTACCTGCAGAACCAGGTGTACTGATGTCCTGAAACCAGTGTCCATCCTATTCTGTATAAGCTTATCTCAGCATGAACAAATATTGTAAATCCTTTTGAACCTACTTTAATATCCAACGGGAGATTTATAAGTGTTGTTAATCATGTTGTGTGATGTTTCAGGGAATAATACTGCCACAGATGTACACTGCTGCTCTGGCAAACATAGCAAACGTGGTGACGAACTACGTCTTCCTCTACTGCCTGGATCTGGGTGTTAGGTTTGTATCCCAGCACATAAAACATTTTAAATCTCAGTACAACAAACACTGATATCTCCCTGTTTGTGTCCCACAGTGGATCTGCAGCGGCCCACACTCTGTCTCAGATTTACATCTGTGCTTTTCTGTTTGCTTACATTTGGTGGAAGAAGCTCCATGTATCAACATGGGGAGGTGAGGGCCAGTTAACTTAGTCGAGTTGGTGACTTCATGATCTCTCTTTCTTCTGTTTCCAAGTTTTTTTCTCCTCTCTCTCCATAAATGAGCGTCTCCCTCCCCCTGCAGGCTGGTCTGTGGAGTCACTGCAGGAGTGGGGCTCCTACATGAAGCTGGCCATTCCCAGCACGTTAATGAAGTGCTTTGAGTGGTGGGTGTATGAGTTTGGGGGTTTCTTTGCAGGTAATCCAAACGTGATATTTTTGTAGTTTAGCTCCAAGTGATTTGACTGGTTGCTGTAGTTTCTTCTCTGTCTGATCAGGGATGCTGAGTGAGGATGAGCTGGCGGCTCAACACGCCCTCATGATGGTGTCAGTCATAACCTACATGGTACTGTGCATCATCACAGTTTTAGATTTCAAACTTTCTGTCTTCAAACCTCACGATTCTTTCCAAAATGCTGAATCCATAGTTCCCTTTTGGTATTCAAGCTGCAGCGTGTGCCCGGGTGGGTAACGCTCTGGGTGCAGGAGACAGTGCCAGGGCCATCCTAACAAGCAAGATGTCCCTGGCTCTTGCAGGTCAGTAAAACTTTCACTGCTAACAAACCTCTCCACAGTTCATCTACCATTTGACAGACCTCCTGGTTCGTCTCTCACAGGAAGCATCGCAGTCGTCGAGGGTGTTGTGCTCGTCTCTACTAAAACAGTGATTGGCTACATTTTCACCTCTGATGAGTGAGTCTGTGAATCTGCTCTCACACTTCAACAACAGTAATACTCTTTGCAAATACTATTTCTACACACAGAGATTGGCAGAGATATGTGGAGGGAGGCTTAAGTGTAAAACCTTATTTTCAGGAAGATCATCAGCCTGGTCTCACACTTGATGAATGTTTACTGCTTCCTTCAGTTCTTTGATGGGCTTGTGGTGAGTCTCGCAGGATTTTTTTTTCTTGGGTTTCACACATTATGTATTTGAATTATACGACCAGAAGTCAAAAATAAAAATGCATGAAGTGTTACTACCTCCAGACTTGTGTCTTCACAGAGTGTGTGCACGGGCGTCTTCCTGGGCACAGGCAAACAGAAGATACCAGCTGTGGCGAATTTCATTGGATACTACTGCATTGGTCTTTCACTGAGTGTTACTTTAATGTTTGTTGCAAAACTACGAGTTTTAGGTAATTGCTCAAAATTAGTTTTTCTTTGTCATTTCCTGAAAGCAGCAGGTTAGAGGCCGATATGTAACAACGACCCAAAATGTAACAATGTCCTGAATTGATATGAAAATAAAAGTAATAAACCCCAAATGTAATAACGGACCCACAATGGAAGAAGTTGTTACTTTTTGTGCATAGTTGCTCAGCATCTTGTAACATTATTGATAAGTTATTACATTTTGGTATATATAATAATGTGGGTCATTGTTACATATCGGCCTCTAGCAGCTTGTTAAGTGAAGCCTGCTGTGCACTTAATTGACCGATTCGTCTTTTTCTCTGCAGGTTTTTGGCTGGGTCTGCTCGTTTGTGTCGTCTTACAATCCACCTTCTACATCATTGTCATCTTCAAGCTGAACTGGGACAGGATGACAGAGGAGGTGTGCTGATGGATCATCTAACAATCAGGCTCAATTTGGACCCAGTGAGATCAAATGAACTTGTGTAACCTTTCTCTGGATGGAGCAATCAGGACAAATTGTGTTTGTGCATCTGCTTGTTTGCAGGCTGTAAAACGAGCTCATAAGAGCGCTCCGTTATTAGGAACAGCTGTGCAATCAGACAACAGTCCTGGTGACCAGACACAGAGTAATGTCAGTGTAAGTGTCCGCTAAACACTACAAACAACAAATCTAAATGATATTTTATGATAACATGTTAATAATATATCAAAGTAATGTGAAATATGATGCTTTCTCCAGCCAGAGGACGGCTACATGTCTGTGAGTACTGAATGCCCGGACGGTAATGCTGAGACTGAAGATGGACATGTGGTCCAGCAGCTGAGGAGATCCCATCTCTCCACCACCCAGCTGATCCTCAGACGAGGCCTCACCATGTTTGCAGCGGTCGCACTTCTCACCGTGGGAACACTTGTGCACTTCCTCGTACCCTTGCCGCAGATTCTGCCTTCAAACTCTACTCTGGAGGGGATCAATACTACATATACTCCTGATCTAATATTTTCCACTGTGCTGGTCCCAAATGAAGAGTAAGAGTGAGTCCCAGATAATCACAATGTGTCTGTTTAATGTTTTAGGCACAGAGGTTGTCAGTCACTCTTCAGTTTGACTGGATTCTCTCTGACTGAAGGTGAACTGGCTGATTTATTGTTCATCTTGTCTTTTAGGAGCAATATTCTGTTTTGATACATTGATTCATCGATCAAACACCATCTCACTTTCTGCATCCCCTTCGCTTTCTGCTCTTCTGCACTCGTCCCTCTCTGCTGTCCCGCTTTACATCCTGCAATGTCAACACCTGCATCACGCTCAGCACTGGGGGCTGAGGAGTTACTGAATACAAATCACTTCCCTCGTGTTCAGGTAACTAAATTAGTGATCAATAAGTTCAAAATGATTCCAACAGCTAAGATGAACAACATGGCAGCCAGAGCCAGGCCCCGACGCAGAACCAGAGTCCTGAAGGAGACCTCTACTTGCAGAGTTTTTACAACAGGATCCTCCATAGGGTCCACCAGGTCCATGATGTCTGCTCGGCTCTGTGAGTTCTGGGCATCCATGGGTTGGGGACCTGGACATACAAATGTAAATGTTTAGGACCATGTTTTGTGCAGGGTTATTTTTATTTGTGTGCATTAATAGCCCTATGATTGAAAAAAATAAACTTAAATATTGAGCTTTTTCCATTTTCCTGACATTTCACAGCCAAACAATTGACAAGTAAATCAAAATAAAATGAAATAGCTTCAGAGCTAGTAACAATTATTGTTAGTTGCAATCCTAGATTTCAGGATATGTCTACCACACTCAAATTAGGCTGGAGTCTGTTCAGTTTGTGAACTGCACCAGACAATGAGGTTTTTAATTTCATAGGATACGTCCTGGTTAAATAAGTAGATAACAGTGAGTACAGTTTAAGCTCAGACAGTAATGACCATTTTCTTATCCAGAAAACCTAAGAGCACATCACAGATCAGAGGAGGAGGATCAGTGAAAAAACAGTCTGAAACATATGGAACTAGAAAAGCACTGGGAGAGCGCAGACCTCCATCAAGCACAACATTTCCTTCCATATTGTGACTTCCACCAAAGATATTTCCACATGTATTTCAACAACACTTTTAAATTCCTTGATCATGATAACATACCATTAGCAACTGGATGCATAAAGATATCAATATTAGTTTTGGAGTTATTCACAAAAATCGCATTTTATATAATGGTGGTTTTCTTCTGGATCTATCTCCTCGGCTTTTGAAGATACAGCAAATCCATTGACACTTTCCAAATTATTCAATGACTTGGCTATATGTTGGTTTTTGTTGCATGTTTATAGCTTCATTTCTTCTCTTTCTATGATGAAAAAGATCCTCTATTTTTTCATATTCTGGATCATATTATCCGAAATTATTCCTTTATCCGGATCAATCTTTGATATATTGTAGACCATGTTAGAAACTTGTCCTGTATATTTTTTTCAAAGTGTCTTGACCATTTTTGGTGGAGTCATATGCATAAATGTCACATATGGCCCTATCTCCCAATGTCAAAGAATCCTTAAAAAAATTCCTGGATCCAGACGGTGATCTGGATCACTTCTAAAATCTAATCATTTGTTCCT
>OOFC01001694.1:1946-14010 GCA_900323345.1 Pseudochromis fuscus | reverse complement strand
CTCCATCTGGTTTTTCTGTCCTTTCTACCATTTAGTTGTCCAGTCCCTCCTCTCCTCCCTCTCCTCCATCTCTCACTCTGTCCATCTTCACACTCCCTACCTTGTTATCCTCTAATGTATTTCCAGTGTGTCTGACCGGGGGGTGCAGGCAGAAGGTAATCTGTCTCAAGGACAGACGGACAGCACCAACAGATTGCTACAAACTGTGGCACCCACCTCGGCTGCAGTGTTGAGGAGAAACATTTCATCAGGTTACGCTCTCGTCGGACTCATTTCCACACTCGAGATACAGTAACACTCCCAGTTATACATAAATAGATGTCTATAGGGATAACTGGACCACTGCAAACAATAAACAACATTTTCATCAAGGATTTTGGCTTGTGAGGACAAAGCAAATATTTTTTAAGACCAAGACGTTTTATATTTACAGCCGCATTGATCGTTTTTAAGCTGATAAATTTCAAACTAGTAAAACATTGACAGTGTGGTATCAAATTTTTATTAAAGGAGCGGTATCAGGCTTGTTGATCCTGTTCTGACGTCTCATCAGGGTCCGCCATAAATAATTTCATCGTAAATAACAAAGCAAATTTTCTTCTGTGCGTGAAATTATTGAAGCGGCGCCGTGCTCTGCTACCTCACTGTGTGGCTCGCAGGCAGAAACACTGAGGCCCCCACTCTGCCAACGCAGCATTGTATCCACAGCGGCTGACACAGGAAATGCTAATAAACAAGGCAGAACCACACGTGCTGGCGTCCCCTCAGAGCGGCGGACCCTGCCACTGCTCGCCACCCTCTGACTGATTATTCCCCTGTTAGTTATTCATTGGATTTTCTCTGCAGGGTCGAAGAGGGGAGGGACCAGTGCTGGGGTGAGGTGGTGGGGGGGAGGGGGGCAAGATGCTAACTCGCTGCTGAGGCTTTGCCCGATGTGCAGTTTCATGTAAGGGAGTGGCTGGAATACCATTAGCAGCTGTTCAATAGATCGACGGGACGTGTCAGGCTGGGTGTTAAGTCGTTGGCCTATTGCTCTTTTTACTTCTGATGCTTGTGGTTTGGTGTGAGCTGCAGCACTCGTCCTTGAAAACAGCTCCTCCTGGTCCTCGGCAGCAGCAGCAGCAGCAGCAGCTGAGCAGTCGCAGCGTGATACGGCAGGAGGAGCTAATCACGGCGGCTGCTGACAGTTACAGCCAGCGCCCCGGGCGGTACACCCGCAATGCTCCCTTTCTGTGTTTGATGTAATTGTCTCAGGTGGCACATCTCTGGTGTTTACACATCCGGATTGTAGCCAGCGGTGGCAATTACACACAAGCCTCTGCTTTTTTTTTCTTCTTCTGTGGAAATGGGACGACTTACATATCTGTGACCATATTCAGAGGAGGTGGAAATGACGTGGGATGGTATTTTCTGCGTGATTTGAATTTTTGTTGATGGTCTGGGAGGATGGGAGAGGCTCAGATGTGACAGCTACATCTCATTTGTGTGTGTATATGTGTGTGTTTGGATTAATTAGATCCACCGACTGATTTAGAGATCAAAGGTCATGACTCAGTAGCCATGGGTGTTTTCCTCCCACTGACCACCTGTCTCAGAGCTGCATGTGAACCCAGTCCTCCTCCTGACATCTGGATTTAAGGACCTGGTGAATAAGCCCCACAACACAGTGTGTTCACACTGCTCACTTATGGTGCATTTCCACTGCATGGTACCGACTCGACTTG
This sequence comes from Pseudochromis fuscus, assembly GCA_900323345.1. Classification (NCBI taxonomy): domain Eukaryota; kingdom Metazoa; phylum Chordata; class Actinopteri; family Pseudochromidae; genus Pseudochromis; species Pseudochromis fuscus. The sequence goes on along the minus strand of OOFC01001694.1, from coordinate 12,286 downwards.
GTTTCCCTTGCAGAGGATAGTCCCGCCTCCTTGTAGCTGGTCGTCAGGTGAAGAAGCAGGAAGTTGATCTTCAGAATAACTGTTGTGATGTCACAGAGACAGTTTGAAGCGAGAAATTTGTTCTTTCCACTCAAATTTGTTGTAAATAACATCAAGTTAGAGCCTGTTGGAGAACTTGCTTTGATGTTTTTGGAGACATGAGGTCCTGCTACAACCTCCATCAGCTGTTCCACCGACCACAAGGTCAGAGCTCATGATCTGGACGTTTTTTCAAATATAATTTTAATGTTGCACTAAAGCTTGTTATTATGTCACCTGCAGCTACAAGTATTTACCGGCCACACAGTGATGATGCAGTGACCATTCTGACCAATCACATTTTAGTACGTGGCCGGCCCCTTTTTTTGGAACCACATGAAAATTGGCACCAGGTACGTTTTCCATGTAGTGAAGATGCGTCATTATTTAGATGCACTGTTCCCTTGAAGTTAGATGTATCCCACTGTCTGTGTTGGAAATAACTCCCTTTCACTACAAGACAGATCCCACCCAGATGCAGGCGGGCTGTGTTCAGCATCACTTCACATGAACCCATGAAACGAACAGTCTCAGCCAGTATTCATTAAGACCCGAGATGATTTTCAGGGTCAACATCAGGGTGATCCCAGCTTATTTTAATGGATCAGTTGCAGTTGAAAGGAAGCTAATCAACATCTGATTCTTCCCTCCCTGACCTGTGCTGTGTGTTGTTGACCTCAGACCAGTGGGTGACAGCTACACTACAAACATTTCACTGCATGTCAGAGTGGAAATTACAGTGTGGGAATCTGAAGAAATATTTGTTCTAAGCTGTTTATCTTGCCAACGAGGAGTGTTTCTCATCTGTCTGTCTCATTGGGAAATATCCGAGTACAAACCATTCAGGAAGCAGCTTCTCATCTGTCTGTATTACTCACATGTTGGCCGAGTGTCACAGCATTTTGAACAAGTAGCTGGAGAGAAAAATTAATCTACTCGTTATTTCAGTGTGTCGTTTAAATATTTAATCAACTTTTAGGTAAATATTCTGGAAGCATCGGATCAAACAGTGAGAATTAGGAGTAGAATTTTTTTATTGGCTACATTGTTGAGTAAAACTGCCAGAAAAAAAGATACAAGAACGAGCAAATGATTGTTATTGTTCTAAATATTTAAAAACTCATCTTGCATCATCTTTGAACCTTGTCAGTGGAGGAACCGACGATGTTTAGTTCATTTGCTGTCCATCTTTTTGAGAAAATGTCTTCATGTCTTAACGTGCAGTTCCTCAAATGTCCACTTGAGGCTCCAGAAGCAATTTATTCCCGGTGGACGTCCAGAAGAAGACACAAGATGAAGACTTACAGTTAATATACTGTTAAAGTTGTGTCACAGCAAATACAGCTTATGTATAAATAAGGGCGTAACCACTTTGAGTGACAGGTGGGTGTGATCACAGGAGGCTAGCTGTGGTCAGATCCACCCCGTTGCTTTTCGCCGCCTCCACCCTGTTACGCAAATATGATCAATAAACGGCTAAATGAGAAACTCTAATGTTCAAAACACACTAAAGGTTAGCCTCCACTCAAACTCACTCCAGATTTTCCCCATAATTATGCAAGTTGTGTAAAACTGCAGTGAGCTTGGTTTGTACTCTGATTGTTTGATGCAAACTCATCCCAGGAAAACATTCAAGGTGCCATGTTTGAGTATGACATCATCGTCCTCGTCTTCGATTTGTCAACAACTGAGATCAACTGACTCTGACATTTCACTGTCAGGATGTCAGCAGGCACAGCAGGTCCATGTGGTCCTCGGGCCCCGAGTTTCATGTCTTGTTTTTGACATCATAACATTTTATTGTCAAAACGTCGGACGCTACGATGTCGACGTCGATTGTGATTCATTGGATTGTCCGTAAAGACTCAAAGTTAAACCATTCAGACAGTTTTCTGCAGAACTTTGAGACATTGTTTGAGCAGAAGTGGACCGCTGCTTTTATCCTCCTCAACACCCGTCTTAACATTTAAACCAGACAAATGGAAATATCCCGCTCTCTCACTGCCTCGCTGTTATTACAGACCATGTGGGAGGGGGGGGCTGCGAGGACAAACGAGGCCACTTCTTCTCTGTTTTGAAATCCACCTTAAGTACGAGTGGCCGCCATGTTGCCGCGCGCCTGTATCAAACCTCTACATGCTCCTCGGGGACGGCGGCGGGATGAGGTGAACGTCTGCGAGAGAGAGCGACTGTAAGAAGTGAGAGGAGAGAGCGAGGCAGAGTAAGAGCTATCCGTCACGCTCTGACAGCAGCACCCACGGCCATGCCACGGCGCCTTTGCCAGCAGTGCTGCTTGTGTGCGCTGAGATAAGCCCGAGCCTTCTTGCCTTGGCGGTACAGGCTGGTCACGTAGCACCAGAAGGCAGCTTAGCCCCACCGCAAATCCAATGAAGGGTCTTTCTCTCACCCTGCTCTTACTTTCACTTCATCCCACGCATGCAGCCTCGCCTCCTCCCGCTCCATCTTCCTGTCTTTGTCTGGCTTCGACTTTCCCCCTCGTTCGCTTCACCGTTCGACACCACACCAGAGAGTCGGTGTTTACCCGTCCCACTGACCTCTGATTGAGCAGCAATACCTGAGAGGTGGTGACGGTGCAAGTCATGGAGATGTTTGGAGGGGTCAGGCTAGAAGTGAGGAGCTACAGATCATTTTTTCTTTTGCTCCTCTGGCTCTTCAGCTTCTCAGATTTGAGGATTTTCTGCCTCTGTTTGTCCCTTCATTTATAATATAAATCTGATATCTTAGGTTCACGATGAAACAACAACAGATGGCAAATATGATCCTGTGCTGCCGCAAAGTTAAATACAGTTGTTTTATTTCATGCAATTCTTCTTCTTCTCTAACTAACTACAAGTAACTTTAGTTAAAAGTACAGATAAATACTTGGAAACAGTGAGATGAATGTCTTGTGGAAACACAGACTGGATATAGAAAGTGGAGACAGTAACCAGGTCTCAACAGTGAAGCCAATGCAGAAGTCTGAAAAAGCGCAATACCCCTGATGGCCACTAGATGCTGGCTCCAAAAAACTCCAATTGAATTCAGTTCAAAAATCCCGATTTTTAATCCTGAGATACTCAGTGAATAAATTTTTTCCACAAGTCATTCTGATGTCATTAGTTAAAGTTCATTCTTCTTCTCAGTGACGTGGTGAAACATCTGAAGATCATTTCATCATTAGGAGATAGTAGGAACATTTAGGGGTGTGGTCAGTGGGATTGATGGGTCTGATCTCCAGTAAGTTGCAGGTGGAGGCAGATTTAGTGTTGATCTCCAGTGTCATCCACACTGGGCACCATCCTCAGGTTCAAGGGTCAGACCCGCCTCCTAACTCCTCCCCTCTTATCCAAATATGGTCGCTTCTGGCACCAAAAAACTTGGCGATGGCTTCAAAATACAAATCCACAAACCAATGTTAGCTCTGTGCATTTTCTATATACAGTCTGTGTGTGAAATAAGAAAAATAAAAAACTGACATCAGAGGTCAATCAATGGTTATAACAAGATTCAAAGTGAAGCTGTGCAGCTTTAAAAGATACAAAGATACAAAACCACACGTCAGCTCACTTCCTCTGACATGTTCAAATGAAGTCTTTTAAATGTACAGAAACTTCCTAATGTTCCATTATGTGCAAGGAGCCATTTAATTGGCGTTTTACTGTCAACACAAATGTTCAAACAGTCGTGTTAAATCCCGGCCATCACATTATGTGTTTATTGATGCAGTGCACTCAGGGCGATCATTACACTTGTGCATGTAAAATAAAGTTAGTCAACTCCAAGTATTTACAGCAATACAGCCACGTGGCCTCAGCCCCCTCACACACACCCACACACGCACACACACATACACACACTCAGTAGTCTGTGCACACACTCGGGGTTAAAGCAGTTCGTCTAATATTCTACAAGAACCTCCACAGTTAATCCTGTGAAAGTGGTGCTGCCCACAGGGTAGCGCAGTCTACGCTGCGTGCTGATAAGAAAAGCCCGACAACAGCGAGCCTCCAGGGCTGCATTTATACTAAAACAGCACCAGAGGTAGTCAAATCACACTGTTCTCACTAAAACCTTAATTGGGATATCTGATACGTCTGGATCTTTTTTATTTTTTTCTTCTTCTGTCTGTAAACAACAAAGAGCTGATTAGTTTTGTGGCTTGTGTGAGCTGCCTGCAGTGCTTGCAGGTTTGGAGGAGGTGCACCCCGGTGTGTGTGAGGCAGAGAGGAGTGGTTGTTTGGATGTGTCTTCACATCCACACTGGGAGAGAGGTGGACATGTGGCGCACACACACTCCACAGCAACACAGGAGGGCTCCGAAACCATCTCCATCCCCACACAGCCATGCAGCAACCAAGCAACCAGGTCTTAAAAATAAGGACAATGTAGAAGTCCAAAAAAGTGCAATACCAGTGATGACCACTAGGAGTTGATTCCAAATAACTCCAATTGACTTCAATTCAAAAATCCTCATTTTCAGTCGTGAAATACTCAGTCGATACATTTTTTTCCACAAGTCATTCTGATGTCAATGGATAAAGTTAATTCTTCTTCTCAGTGATGTGGTGAAACATCTGAAAATCACCTCATCACTAAGGAGATATTGGGCTTCAAAAAGAGGAAGATTTAGGGGTGTGGTCAGTTTGATTGACAGGTCTGAGCTCCAGTGATTCTCAGGTGTTTTAGAAACTCATTCACTGGTGAAATCCAGTCTCATACACATTGGACGTCAGGTTCAAGGGTCAGACCCGCCTCCTCACTCCTCCCTTCATATCCAAATATGGTCGCTTCTGGTTCTACAAAACATGGCGACGTTCAAATACCAAACTCCTGGCTTCAAAATACAAATCTAGAGCTGACATCATGTTAGCTTCATCTATTTTCTGTGCACTGAGTATAAATATCTAAAGATTTAGGGGCGTGGTTAGTTTGATTGACAGGTCTGAGCAGCGTTCTCAGGTTCAAGCATCAGCCCCGCCTCCTCACTCGTTACTAGCTGGTGTGTGTGAGGTAGACAGGAGTGGTTGTTTAGATGTGTCTTCACCTCCACGCTCGGTCGAACACGTGATGCACACACACTCCACAGCAACCCGGGAGGGCTCCGAAACCATCTCCGCAAAGGTTAATAGTATGTGTTAGTCATCCCCAGACAGCCACGCAGCAGCGCCGACGCTAACTGGGATACAGCTGTACAGAATGTCACCTCTGTTTCACCAGGTTTTCACTTTTTAGTCTGTGTTTATTATTCTCCAAGCTCCCTCCACGCTCTCATCCAGACCTGCTGCTGCTGCTGCTGCTGCTGCTGCTGGGGAATGAATCTCTGCTCCGTCTGCAACATCCACATTTTTTATCACGACTGCAAATAATGGGAGATAAAAGGTGATACAAGCAGCAGGACTCTGAAGCAGTTTTCTGACCTGAGATGGTTTGTTGCATTAACACAGCCTGACACAGAGGCTCGCCGGATGATTTATGTGGATCTTGTTTTTATGTGCCCCCACCCCTATAAGAGAGGAAGAAAGAGCACATCTGTAGTCCCATCAGGCTCACGCTAACCAGGTTGCATCCAGGGAAAAAAATAAGTAAATTAAATCGAACATCCGTTTATCCCGACGTCAATCCATATCCAGGTTTTCTATTGTCTCTTTTGGAGACAGGCTGCTGCTGCTACAGGTATTCAGAGGAAATCTCACAACAAAGAGCACAGGTCTCGTTGTTACGCATGCGAGACACACACACACGCACCTGGGATGGAGGAACCACTTATCCTCGGGCTGCCTCAATGTCACCAAGCTCAGTGTGATGTTAGCCCTGCCACAAATGCCCTTTTATATATTTGTCTGACATTTGTCATTTCTAAACGTCCCCGGAGATGACGCATGCAGTCCTTAAATCAATTCTGTGCTTTTAAGCAGCCCGTGTGTCCTTGGTGTTTCCAGCAGGGAATGACATTAGATGGACTTTACATCCTACCTGCTTCAAGGGTACCCGATGCAGATTTCTCTATCCATGCCATGCTGTTGTATGGATGAGTCAGTTGTGTGTAGATCTGAATCTCGACACTGACTCACAGCTCGACCAGAAGCCACGGAGGTTTGCAGCCACCGAGGCCTCTGTTCTTTCCTCTTTTTGGTTTTACTTTCCACAGCAACAAAAACATGAAGGTTTTCCTCCGTGGTGCATGAAAGCGATGTAAGAAACGGGGCTGAAATTTACTGCAGCGCTACTGTAAAAGATCTGTGGGTCGGATTTATTGGCCTGCCGGTGTAATTACGTTGACCGGGAAGTCTCTTGGTGGCCCTCCTCTCATTGGGCTCAATTTATAAATGCCACAGAGCTAGTAATCCCACTGTTTCCCCACTTAGTTTGGAAAGGGCTCCAGCCATCCTCTGGCTAGGATTGATTACACATAGCCCGAATGAAGAGTAAGCAGTTTTCCACTGTCGAACGCCGGGGCCGGCCCCTGCTATTGATTCATTTTACAGCAGACGGGAAATAAGATCTGCCACTTCACATAACTGTTGATATTTGTTTCCCTTTTGCTCGTGAATTTATGGGCTCCCATTACTTTAAAAACAGCTCTATTTTGCCTGTAAAAACAGAAAAAAAACCTGTTTATGTGACGTCAGCTGGTGCACGGCATTATTAGTCAATGCCTTTAAGGAGCAGCTAAACCATTACATAGTTATGGATGATATTTACATTACAGTTAATTGAATGTAGAGGGGGATCTGATTAGTTGCAGTGCTGTGGATGTGAACTGCAGGCCGCTGCTGGAGGGCCACAAGTTGTGTTAATGTGGATCCTTAATCATGTTTATTATCAGAACAAAGCTAACTGTTGCATCATCTGTAGTCAAGTGGTTACGCTGGTTTTAAGATGCATCTCGGGTGACTGGATGGACAAGGTCCAATCACATGTAGAGGTCGGAGATCCTTGTGACCACAGATCTTTTGTAGTGTGAATGTGTCCTGATGCATCCCCGATAAGGATGTAATCCCACTCTCCAGACTGCCCTGTTAGAGCCTGATATGTTACAACGACCTGAAATGTAACAACGTACAAAATTTAAAAAAAAAAATTTTAAAAATGTAATAAAACCCGAAATGTAACAACTGGTTGACAATGTAACAAAACTGCTGAGCATGAAGTGCAATTAAAAAAATAAAAAATAAAATCCAAAATGTAACAAGTTTTAACTTTTTGGACTCAGCATCTTGTTACGTTATTGACCAGTTGTTACATTTTGGATTTTATTACCGTATTTTCTGGACTATAAGCCGCTACTTTTTTCCAACGCTTTGATCCAGTGTGGCTTTTGTATCGGCGGCACAAAGCTCGTTAGCTTTTTACAAGCTAGCAAGCTCCGTGCTGCCGATACATTTAGCCTCGTCACATCAGACCCAGTCAGAGTGGACCACATGAAACTGTTCAAATAAATAGACAGGTGTGCTCAATAGTCCGGAAAATACGGTACATTTTTTATTACATTTCAGGCTCAGCATTTTTGTTACGTTATCGGACAGTTATTACATTTCGGGTTTTATTTAAAAAAAAAATAATAACAATTTGGGTCATTGTTACATTTCAGGTCATTGTTACATCTCGGGTTATAACCTGCTGTGCACGAGGTTAGCAGAGAACATGCCTGGTCTCCAATGAGAGCAGCGCTGATGTCGAGTCACTTTCACATTGGGCAGTGACCTCAGGTTCAAAGGTCAGACCCGCCTCCTCGCTCCTTCCGTCTCTTCCAAATATGGTCATCTTCAGGCTCCACACAAATACCAAACTCCTGGCTTCAAAACACAAACCAACAGGTGATGTCACACTTCTTCCTTTTCTATTAAACTGTCTATAGTGGGTGTTTTAAAATGTTAACATCAGTATCAGTGATGACATCTAACAACACTGAGGACCTCATGTCAGTCAGTTAGTCATTAGCCTAAAGGCCTCTTACTAATTTAATCCATGTTTTTCTTCTGTTTTTTTTTTTTTTTGCTTATCTTTCATGTGATACAGTTCAAGCTCCACTTCATGTACTCGCTCAGTTTAAAACTCTGCAAATAGCTCAGGAGTGGATCTAGAGCTCAGTCCCCTAATCAAATATTTTTTCTGTAGCAGGCATTCAGTGTATTTACATTAGTAAATTATCCATAGAGTAGTTTTTCCTGTTGGTGGTGGGGTCCACCTTTTCCTGTACAGGATACAGAGTCAAAAAAAAATATTTACCAAAAGCAAAGCAGCATGTAGTCCGGTCTTAATTGTTATGGTCCAGTTCATATCTGCTCCACATGTCAACGTGTCCAAGACTCTGAACCCTGAGTTGCCTGCTGGCGCTCTGCAAGTGGCAGCCTGATGCAGTGCTACTGGATTTCTCATTATTATTATTGGACTGTATCAGAGCTGTGTAAAGATACTGCTGCTGCTTCGTATTAAGAGGTCATTCAGTGCACTACAAAACAAGACGTAAAGTTTCAGTTTCCCTCTTCAAACTACAACAGAAAACCAAACTGCAGAATTTTCTTGAAGAGACTCAAAGGTTAAAAGGTTTTGTCGTAATGCAGAAAAACCCTCCATTGATTATTCAAGCTAAAGTGTTAATAAAAATCTGTTGACTGCTGCATCTTGACAAAATGAAAAAAGTTTCCTCATTTCCATATTTTTACATATGTGTCGAGCAATCACCGCTCGGAGAGGCGCGCTTTAAGTGCTTTTGGATTTAATTTTTGTAGCATCCATTGTCCCAATCAGTGAATATAATTACAAAAGATGGAAAAGTTGGATTCAGGCCAGAATGGTTGGAGTTGAGCTATAAACATGATTACAGCTCATCCACATCCACCTTGAGCCCCGCTCCCCCCACTCCCTCCTCACCCTCCTCATCCTCCTCCAGCTCTTCTTATTAGGATGTGGAGGACTTTGTGTTGCACATGCTCCCGGGGCCACATTTGCTATGCACCGGTTTATCCAAGAGGAAGAATAGCTGCAGGACAGGATTTAGCCGGCCAGCGCTGTGTGCTGTCTTCCCCACACGGGTCATTGCTCTGGACATTCACTGGATGGCAAGGCTCTGGAAAACTGTCACAAAGAAGCGTAACAGCACAAACTACATACATCAGGTTTGAATGCCTCCTTCTTTTCCTCCCCTCACACTGGCTGCACTGTAAGTCCAGAATAAAAACAGGCCTCTTGTCATTGGGAAAATTCAATTTGCTTCAGTTAACCTCCAGAGGGTCGTTTAGAGTACGTGTGTTGTCTTTGTTTTTGCTCGTGCTTCATCTAAAATCTGTTCGTGCCCTCAATTCTGAAGCACTTTGTAATTATTATCATCATCATCATAAAGTATTTTTGGAGGGAACCAAAACCTGATTGAATTAAGAGGACAGCCGATTAATCACAGTGTGTGGTGGACGCCGGGTCACGCTGCCTGCCCTCCGCCATGTTTCTGTGTGAGGCCTCCGGTCAGTGCAGGTCAGTGCAGGCTAGATGTACACGTGTCGTGATGTCATCGGTTTTTGCTGTGCAGCTAAATCCTATTTCTAAAATGTTTGCACGTGAGAACATTTTATAATTTCAAATCCAATATTATCCATTTTACTGTAATAATAATAACACAGCATCTTAGGATAATCACTTATTATTATGTCTGCTGTGAAGAGTCTTAAACAGAGTGTGAGTCTTTGTGTTGCATCTAAACGAGCCTCTGTGCCGCTCGCTTCATCCAGCGTTTAGTTTATTGAAATTCATGAAAAGTAAAAAGAATAAGTTTTCATATTGGTAGATAAATCCTGACTCACTGCAGAGCTTTCTTGATTTTCTGTGAGCAGTGAGTCTTTCAGTGCTGCTTCCTGCTGCTAATTTGGTTTCTGCAATACAAAAAAAACAAAAAAACAAAACAACTTACCAAAGAAAAGTTTCAAACTTTTCAGGTGTAAACTCAGTTGTATTAAACCTAATGCAGTGTTTTCTGTTTGGCTGTTATTACAGAGATGTCTGAACGAGCAGGGACCTCTACACACACATGAAATTTATATAAACAGCAGTGTGTGTTATATAGTTTTTAAAAACCTACATGCTGTGTTCAGACCGTACACAGAATGATGGACTCTTATTTTGAAACCAGGAGTTTGGTATTTGAACGTCACCATGTTGGTTGTTTGGAGCCAGAAGTGACCATATTTGGATATGAAGGGAGGAGTGAGGAGGCGGGTGTTGAGGACACTGTCCAATGTGTATGAGACTCGAGTTCAGGTCTGGGCTCA
>OOFC01001682.1:0-12943 GCA_900323345.1 Pseudochromis fuscus | reverse complement strand
GCTCACGCGCGTCTTGGAAAACCTGGAATTTGTCATTTTTCCATCCTGGAAAACTCCCGGAAATCTGCATTTTTCTGACATTCACTGCTATAATATTTTTAAGATGCCAGACAAAACCCTGTTTTAATTTTATTTTTATGACAGACTACACTATGAAATCCCTTACTATACTTGTATACTACTTGATGGTCTTGGTCACAGCAGCATAACGTCCTGGAAAATAATTTCTTGAACAGAGTGGGAGCCCTGTTTAATAAATAATGGATGCAAACGGCCCCCAAAACAAACAGCTCCTTATTATTATTTCCCGCTTTAATAAGAGACTTTGCGGCCTGTTATGTCCTCAGTATTTACTCCTCACGTTTAGCTCGAGCACAGTCTAATCACAGCCAATTAATGAGAGAGCTGCTCGGCTTTTCAGAGGAATTAAACGCAGCTCGTCAGTATCTGCAGGAGGCTGCGGTGTGATCCTGAAAAATCAAGCCGTTTTAATTTGAGGGTTAGGTCGGTGTCGCCGTGTCTTTACGCAGCAGCCTCTCCGGGGCCTCCGCGCGCGCTTCAGGCGATGGGGCTGTAATCAAATATTACTCAATCTGACTTTGAATATGAAAATGAATTGTAAAAGGGCGAAACGGATTTTTTTTTTTTTCCTGCAGAGCGTCAGGGTCCGAGCGCGGCGGTCATTGGCTGGATTCAAACGGATGATTAATAAAACATAAGCTCTCCTGAAAACAAAGTATTACAAATACGCCTTTTTTGTTTCCATTTTTTTATCTTTATTTTTCTCCCTGTGTGTAGGACCCTGCTTATTTAATGCTCATAATCGTGTTTAAATGCTGTGTTGCTATTTATCCAAATAGGCTATTATATGTGCAACAGTAGCAGATACCTGTTTTTATTGTTATTTATTCCCTTAATAGGAAAAAAGTTGCTGTATAATTGTTGAATCAGTTATTTCTGACACGAAAATGTTAAAAAAAATGTTTTTAATAAGAAAAAAAACATCAAAGGAGTCAGGTATAAAGTGACTGAAACAACATATGATCAAAGCGCCTCGTCTGTTGTCACACGTGGCTATAATTTTGGTCACGTGGTCGTCCATGCACGTGCGTGTTCCTGTAAAGCCTGGGTGTTGATTGGTGGCTTAATGCTGGCGATGCTTGTTGTGTATGAGGATCAGCCTGATATCTGAATTCTCTCAGCTCGCGCGGTTAAGTGATAACTATCAGATCACGTGATTTTACAAATAATCATCCTGGTGGATTTTCAGCACTTCTCCATATACATCCCCGACTGTGGGTATCCGTCCGCCTGCTGTGTTAGTGTGTGTTTATGTGTGTGTAACTCAATCTAAACTGCGTGTGGTTAGAAATCCTGATTGGACAAACTGTCAAACACAAACTGTTGAGGAGAGAAATACGGTTACGAGTCTTTCTCTAATGTGACCTGGTATTTTTTATTATTATACCTAATTTTGTCTGATTGGTTCTTTTCCTGTGAGAAATCACCGTTTCCTCTTTTACATTCATACCAGGCTTTTATTTTGTAGGTAAAATCATACAAAAATACAAAATAAAAGTAAATTTGAGTTTTTCAAATTCCTCCTCTGTTCAAATTTGTGTTTTTTTCTTTTACCATTAGCGCCTCAAATGTTTGAAATGTTACAAATGAAAAGCAGTGATTTTAAGACAATGTCCTAATTTGCAGTTGATGTAATAATATGACAAATACACAATATTTCATAGGATTATTTCAGTGTTTTGAGACTTGATGTTTAAAGTTTGCCACTTTTAGGACAGTGAAAGATTGAAGGATTTTACATTTTTTTCCACAACTTCATTGCTTTCACTGGGTGTACAGTTTTAAAGTTATTTCTAGTATTAAACAGAGCTGTAACCTCTTTCACTGAATCCATAATTTCTCTAAGAGAGGAGGGAGCTGGATGCATTTGGGGAATCCCTGACATCAGGAGCTAAGATTCAAGTGTTGCATTAATATCATAATGTCTTCTCTGATGAGAAACATCTTTATATGAACATGTTTTCTGAATAATACAAAGTGAACATTAATCCAGGGCGATCCCTGTTTTCTTCTTTATTAGTATTACAAATACATTTCTTACAGTTTAACGTTTGTTCTGCTTTATAATGAACACAAAACAAAGTCTAAATGTGGACTCTGCCACACCTCACCACACCAGGCCGACGCCTGCGCCGCTGGCACAGCCTCATGAATGACCTGAGTGCATCCCATTATAATTCAGCTCCTGTGTGAAAGAAGGTGCAGCTTCCTGTAAACCCTGACTTTACCCTTTCAGAACAAGCGTGGCAGCTTTTGAAAGCTTTCATCTGGGCTAATTTTAGATGTGTGTTTACATCATCCCTCTGTTTTTTTTCTGTGAATATATTCAGATCTGTGCTGCTTTTCCACATGTTGAAAAGTGATTTGGTTAAAAGCCTCCTGAAGTTGTTTTCCAGATTAAAGTCCTCGGAGAAGCTGACCTGGAACGGCTCTGTCATGTCGGCACATTATCAGTCAGATTGCTTCTATTGTTGGTCAGCGCGTCACTCTAAAAAGGGCTGCCCTTTCCTCTGTATTGTGTTATAGACTTTGGTCTTAAGTGACAGCTTACCCAGTGTCAGTTTACTGCCAGATAACAGCCTCGGCCCCGGCCCTTATTGGTTTTGCCGGTGGCCCTGTGGAGCCTCTTTTTAAACCCCGCTGATCATTTCGAACTGCTCCCAGAGAGCTAAGCCCTCGCCAAACAGAGCCCAACCTGCCCCAGTCACAAAAGCCTGATCCATGGGATTAGCTGGCCAACTAATTTCACTTCTTTCTGTGAGGTCCTCAAATTGCGGGAGTCAGAGAGGAGCCCTGGCAGACATAACATGGATGTGTGGTCCTTTAAACTCGCTGCGCTGGGGGCCAAACGCAATCACTCACTGCTTCTGCACATCTTTGAACGTATAATGCAGTGTTTGCAATCATTCTCTCCCCGGCAGCTCACGCCTGTCATCCTCCGGCCCGCTGCTGCTGGGCGGAGGTGTTTGCAGATGATCTGATAATATCATTCAGCCTGTTTCTGCCGGGATTGGATGATGCTTTGGGGGTGAAAAGAGGTCAGAGTAATGTGCTGTCTCACATGTAAAAAGTGGGTTTTAGCTGCTTCAGTGTCCACGGTTCTGCTTCCTGTCTGCAGCCAGATGCACTTCAGGGTTTGCAAAAGGCTTCACACAGCACTCAGCATTTGGTTGTAACAGTGTACATCTGAAAAACTGACTCTTTAGGATTTAAAGAAATATTTCTAATATTTCTTTCCATTTTTAAATTGCCAGTTATTTTTCCTTTTTGGTTAATCAGCTTCTTTCACTTCATAAACTGTCGCCACCTTCATATTGAAGTAAATACAAGGGCAACAAAAAACACTGAGTTTGTTGAATACATGTTTGATATGATTGAAAATTTGTCAGTTATTAACAAAATAAAATAAGCAGCCTGCTAATATTTTAACTAGAAGATGTCAGTATGCATGAACTATTGTATTGGTCATAAAAATGATGTAATATATAATATTACTGCACATTCTCATTATGAGGAAGTTGATACTTCAAGTACAGCAGCTGATGATACAGTTCTATGTAATAGTAACTAGAAGTATCTGATTACTTCTGTGTCTATATGTAAAGATAAGTGAGAAAAGTATTATTAATCAAATTACATCACAGGAGAACTGCAATGTTGCAACCAACAATTATTTTTTATCATAACTTACTATTTAATTTCAGTGTATAAAATAAAACAAACTCCTGTGCTGTCTGTCCAACAATCAAACTACATTTTCATATTTTCTCTGATCTTAAATATTTGAAGATAAAACCCAAAAACAAAACATTAATCAAATACTTTTCAAAATAAATCATTTCAACCCTGAAGCACTGCTTGGTGTCCGGGTTCCTGATCATTTAACTGCTTCGACATTTGTTTATTAATTCTGTATGCATCACTGACACACATTATACAGTGAAATGATTGAACATCTGCATGATCGGCCAATCAGGAGCCTCCATCTCGTCCAGGCTCAAAGTCGAGTTTTATCGCTTCTGAAAAATTCAGTTTAAACTGCACTGACATGGTGCATATGAAAAAAATAAATCTGTGGTTGTATCAGCACACATTAGGACTGTGTACATAATTTTACTTTTTTTTTTTTACTTCTTTTATGTGTTTTTCAGGCCTCATTTCGACAAATTGATGCAGGTTATTGCTGGAAAATAGCTTTACAAATTAGCTCAAGCATAAATGTTTGATAAAGATGTATGATATTAAATTATAACCTAAAAAAAAAAAAATTCTACATGAGTATAATCCAGTCATACTGCAAAATATTGAAATTCTCAACTGTGATTATTAGATTTGTTGTAATTTAGTATGTGGTCTGTTATGTTTGGTAATAATAAGATAAATCAATGTTAGCATGCTCTTCGTCAGCAGATGGAGTTTGCATTGAAACATGGTCATCTTTTTTTTCAACCTCCATCTTTAAGGTTAACAGTGACCTGACTGCTGTCCTCGATGTCTCCTGTCCTCCTGTCCACTCCCACTGACCTTCCTGTCCTCTTCCCGTGTCCCTGCAGACACAGAGAAATCCCACCAGAACCAGCTGGACGAGTCCAGCGCCGAGGACGGCTCTCTGAAGAAGAAGCAGCGGCGGCAGAGGACTCACTTCACCAGCCAGCAGCTCCAGGAGCTGGAGGCCACTTTCCAGAGGAACCGCTACCCCGACATGAGCACCAGAGAGGAGATCGCAGTGTGGACCAACCTCACCGAGGCACGGGTCCGGGTGGGTACACGAGCTCTACCCTGACTGTACTTGTGTTACTGCAACTGTCTTTGCTGAGGTGAGGAGGAGATGTGCTGATCAGAGATATTTGGTTAGATTGAAAGTAATCTGAAAAAGATGGAAACCTCACACATTAGGGACATGAGAGGATTTGTGGTGAAGTTTTGGTTTTCATTCTCTCTTTGGTTCATTTTCTTGACCCCAGGGGCTTGTGATTAGAGCCATAATCAAACTCTTTATGTTGCTGCAGCTCAGGCGGTGCTCACACTGACCTTCACCCTGCAGGACAAAAAGCAGCATTTCCTTTTTCTTTTGAAGGAGCATGTGTCAAATCAGAGGTATTAGGCAAACAAGTTGTGAATGTAGTACTTGGTGACAGTGGTAGTCAGAGTACTGAGGATCTTGATGAAGGATCACAGCATCTACTTTCAAAATAAAAGTTTTTGTCCGATTACTTTTGGTATGAGTGTATTGTTCGAGTGTTTCTCAGGTTGTAAGAAAGTCAGGTCCACAGATGAAGACAGTTGTGAGTTGGATTCAGAAACGAACATTTCTCCAGCAGCCACAACAACGGTTACTTTAAAGGACAAAGCTGTTGTTTACCGAAGTGATTTCAGTTTCCACCAGTCAGTGGGTTTGCTGCAGTGGACAGTTTCTCTGTGGATGAACCTCCTTCACTTCAGTCTGTTATTTATGATTAATAATCAGTTTAGATCAGTGGTTCCCAACCTTTTTTTGACCCCATTTTGACATCACAAATATCTGGCGACCCCATAGACTTTTTTTTTTCTAGAATTAGTTTTTGATCATGTTTGTTTACTATACTGTTTACTATACTATGTTGCAAATAGCCAAGATTAGTGGACAAAGTGACAATTTTATTTGCCCTGATCAGGATATCGGCTTTATTTACAAATTAATACTGAAAAAAACAATCTTTCATATGAGGAATTAGGAAAAAAACAACTGCAGCATCTTAAACCTGGTCACGGTAAAGATTTGAATGAATGAGAGTATCACTGTGCTTCAGATTTTGTGTGGTGGTTAAAAGTTATCAGTAATTTATTTTTTAGATTTCTAGCGACCCTATCTGAATTCCAGGTGACCCCACATGGGGACAGGACCCTAAGATTGAACAACACTGGTTTAGATGTTGAAACAGCCGGGTTAAGTTTTACCTCTTCATCACAAAAGCCAGAATAGTTTTCACTGCGATCCATCTGAGAGTATTACAAACAGTTTTTAAGATTGAGAATCATGCACAGCTGATATTGCTCAGTGTCTGCTGGGTATATAAGGAAGTGTTTGTGTGTCAATGTGCAGCAAAGGTTTTTATTTTTCACGTTGATTTGACTTTTACATGTAGGCTTCAATCTGGTTTTATACTATAAATCAGTTTCTATGATGTAACTGCAGGGAACAATGTAACATATAAGAATACGAGTCAAAGAAGTAATTCATGTGCTGGATATGATCAGAGCTGACACACTGAACCTAAATGTCAAAGGTGTAACGGAGTGAGGCCACACCCGGCGGTCTGCTCACTGTAGCTATATGGAGCAGGAGGACACACATTCTGATGGATGACAATACAATCGCTGGCCTGCCTGACAAGTAATGGATCAAATTAATGTTGGCTGGACGAAAGGTCACATAGCTCGCACTCTTGGTTGTTATTTTGAAAAGACAACAGACTGCACATAGTCGCTCTCGTAATGTCCGTCAGTGGCCCGTCTAAACCCCCGCATGCAGACACATTACTGCGTGCCCCGGATACCTCACCTGTCACACTGATTCATGTGATTTGTCAGGGAGTTGTTGTTAATCACCGTAAGTTGCAGCCTCATGGAACATACTGATAACTCTGACTGCGAAGACCTCAGGAGCAAATGCGCGATTTGTTTTGATATTTATTAATATCGTGTAATGGGACATTCAGAGTATACCGCAGGAACAGCTTGGATGGTTTATGTATAGTCCCACTAGCAGCTGCACTTAGACACTAGGGGTGGGAATCACAGGGTACCTCACGATATGATACGATACGATACGATACGATACAATATGATACGATACGGTAGGGTATGATACGATACAATACAATACGGTACGGTACGATACGATATGGTACGGTACGACACGATATGTTATGATACAGCACGTTACGGTGCGGTACAATACGATGCGATACGATACAGCAAAACAGCAATACTATGATAATCGATATATTGCAAGACACTCACATAACAATAGATCACAATATCTATCCCTGAAAAATACAAAATGCCTGTAAAATGGTTAAGTTCAGTATTTATTTATTTACTGCAGTTTGGTGTCACTTTCACTAGATTTGACACAAATTTGGATGAACCACTTAACAAAAACTGCCTATAGTCCTGTCGCAGGCCTCTTTTACAAACATACTGACTGTAACTTGTGCCGTCACATTTCTTCATAACAAAGGTGATTCAGTGCATAACCAGCTTGTGTATGTAAACCTGTACACATTTTAGGCATGTTTTTGTGTATACCTGGACTGTCAAGTTGTGTTATGAATCTGGAAAATTTCACAATTTACCAGCTTCTTTTATGTAAACCTAACAACATAAACCTGTAAACATGTCAGTGCTTTCCAGTGAAAGCCAAAGGGGTCCACACTTTGGACTTAAGTGTGGATGCGGCATCTCTTACGGTAGCGTTGCTGTTCACCATTAAACCTGAACAAACTCTTCTTCAGCCAAATAATTTTCGCTGTATTCTCCCTCAATCACATGATAAACACCACTGTGTAGAGTCATTAAGTAGTGGCGCTGGGGAAATGGCAGCTGGCAGGGTTCAGAGCACCTTATTAGATTAATTAAAGTATCGATATTTGGCGATACTCATATCACGGGGAGGGATGACGATAAATCGCTGTATTGATATTCTGACACCCCTATTAGGCACAGTGCTAACATTAGCCTGCTAACACACTTACAGTCACAATGCTAACATGCTAATATACATCAAATAATGTTTGAGAGTTGACACTATTTATACACTGTAAAGATCAAGTTACTCATCTTAGAAGTTTGCACATGAAACTATAAATTTCATCCAGTAAACAAACATTAAAGTTTAAGTACAGTCAATGCAGATTAACTGTTATTTGACTTTTTTTATTCAACAGGGAAATAATTTGTGTTTTTAGTGCAAATAATCCAGCGGTGCTTTAACTGATGTTTATTAAAATATGTGTAAAATATTATGTCACCACAGAGCTTGGAGGAAAAACCTCAAAGTATGATTTTTGTTTTTGAGAAAACCAACAATTACACATGTTTTGTTGTTTGATGAGTTGTGTGTGAAGTTATTTCTGCTGCTCAGACACAAAATCAAGTATTCTGACTTGTGGCTGTGTTTGGAGGAGCGCTGTGTATCAGTCCACCCGCTGAGACTTTATAAGGCTTGTTTCAGCTCAGTCTGCAGGGTTTACATCCAGAGGCCGGGAGGTGAGGGTTCTCCAGGGCAAATGTTTTGCTTTTAAAGGTTAATCCAAGAATAAGTACAGCTGAGGATGAGCGCAGTGTTGTGACGAGATGGTCAGATGTCAGTATCGACTCGATGCTGCTGCAGCACACACTGTTGAAATATTTCAGGTTGATCCAAAAGATTAACTCCCACAGATAAAAAGTCAGGGGATCCCCACAGGCAGTAGAATACACTGTCGGGGAATAATAAATATTTGCAGCAACTTCTCATCAGGACGTTTTACTGAAACATCCAAACTGTGCATGATGCTTCATAAAAAGTCACTTTTTTTTTCTTAATTTAAATGCAAAACTGAAACTTGTTGAGAAACTGCATGAATGTGGCGATGACATTTTGTACCACCTCTGCAATTAGCTGATGAGTCATTTAAGTGCAGGCCTTTCCATTTTTAAAACTGGTTAAAAGTTACTTTTAAATGTAGTAATTAATAGATTTGTAATTTGTAATGTAACTCCTCCAGGTATTTCATCAAAGTAATGTAGCCTATTACCTTTTTTACTCTTTGATTCTAACAAAGAGCTTTTAACCTGACCCCAACACTGATTTATAACATTGTTGAATTTAGAGCATTAGACTTGTTCTTGTGTGACAACATGGCTGCTTGTCTCGTCATGTTCGGCTGGTCTCATGCAGACAAGAGGCAGTTTAAATTCAAAGCAGTGAAACAATTAAAAACCTGAGTTCATACTAATGGATGGAGCCGGTGTAGATGCAGAGACAGCTCCTGGGAGGTGTCAGCAGATCTGTGGTTTTTGTTGAAATCAACCAAAATAAAGACACAAGCTTTTAATACACAAATGTATATTCAGATGTAACCACTTTGTAACCACCAACGTGTTTGATTAGTAATTGTAATCTAATTATTATTTTGTAAATAAATTGCACACTACTGTTTGATGTAATTAGTTACTCTCCAACACTGGTTATGTAAATGTCTAATTCCTGGATTGTCTCCATCGACTGTAAATAGTAATGGACGAAGCAACTGGGTCTCAAAAATGAGGCCAAAGCAGAAGTGAAAAAAAGAAAAATACTCCCGATGGCCACTATTATTTATTTATTCATTAGTTTATTTGTCAGGGACAATGCAATAAACATAGAATAAAATCTGATGTTTTACACAGAGAGTATGTAGCATTAAGCTAATTTGCAACTCTTGTCCCTGGATGGTATTTTCAAGAAAAAACAAACAGATAAAATGAGAAAAGACGAGAGCAAAGAAAAAGGAAAACAGAAAAAAACAAAAACAAACAAACAAAAAAAAACAACACGCAAAAAAACAAAAACAGAAATAATAATTCATTTAATAATTTATTTTTCCACAAATAACACTGATGTCATTGGCTAAAGTCAGCTCTTCTTATCAGTGATCTGGTGGTTCATCAAAAAAAAAAAGAGTAGATATTGAGTTTATAATGTAGGAATATTTAGGGGCGGAGTTGGTTTGATCGACAGGTCTGATCTCCAATAAGAGCAGCTCTCAACTTGAGTCTCTGAATTGTCTCTTTAGATGTGTCCTTGCCTCATGGGGACCTGAGAATCCAGTCTCATTCCTGCCATATTCTGTGTATGAAGACATTGGAGGACACTAAAAATCCTTGGAGTGAGGACACATTGGACAGTGTCCTCAGATTCAAGAGTCACAACCATCTCCTGGCTCCTCCCTTCACCTCCTTTGCTCTGAAGTGTGAGAGTAAAATGTTCGATCCAATCCCAATTCTCTTGTAGTTATTTCACAGAAGACGTGTAAAAGAAGACGAGCTGTTGGACAACTCGTCCTTGACATTCAGCCTCTTTCACACACCTTCAGACAGCATTGCCTCCGAGTCAGGGCAAAGATTGGGTAGCTCCTGTCCTTCAGCGTGGGGTTTCCCCTGCTGTCACTGAGTGGGATGGAAAACTCGGAGTCATGCACTTTATACTCATATTAATGGTCAACAGCATTCTGTTACTATAATAACAGAGGGGTGAGTGATACACGGCCTGTACGCCAAGGAGGGCAGAGAAAGGCGACCGAGTATCAACACAAGAAACGCTTGTAAAAGTTTTATGAGGATTAAAGAGTGAAAACATCTGACACCAAATTATTTTAATGCAAAACAAATACACCAGTGTGACCAGGAGGCCTCTGGATTTCTACCGCCAAAAAAGTTTGTCCAGAACTTTCCCCACAGACGAACTCGGCGCAGTTTTCATTTGTCAAAAAAACCCTCAATTTAGATTTTCCACTAAAGCTTTAATCCAATTCATATCCTCCAAATATAGGACCATAAAATGACAAATGTGAAGATTGCCCTCCCCTGACATTTCTTTCATTGGGATCTCATTATTCAAATATGTGAATGATTAGTTTTAATAAGCCTCGCCTAATATAACTGTTTGATGATACACTTCAACTTACTTTCTGAGATCATTATGTCTTTCTAAAATTCTGGATACATATGCACACAATATTGCCGAAAGTATTTGAGAGAGGTTAGGATACTCTGACTTGATTGACTCCAGACAGTTTTTGAAGTAAAAAGTCATTTTAAAATAACTTCCTCCGTCGTTTTCGAAAATAAAAATGAATTTGAATCATCGGCGGAGCTGTGGAAACATTTGTCAACTTTCAAACAAATGAGATTTTTATATCCACGACTTTGCTGCGGCTTTTAATAGTGTGTGTACACTGTGTTAATCACTGCAGTTTAACCCCCTCTGGCTGAATGGATGCACTGATGGTTCATCAACTCATGAAAATCACACACATAAGCTTGATGTAGCAACAAAAACACGTTATTAATGGTGTTTTAGAAATACAGAGAGATCTACCTTAATTTGATTTTTGCCTGAATGATTTGACACAGCTGTGCTATAGATGTGATGTCAGAAAATAAAACACAACCCAAAATAAAAATCAATACTTTACCAAATTCTTAGGATGAAATAAAAGCTTTAAATACACTGAAAATACTCCCTCTGTGCTGGACCAATCAGAAAGCAAGAGTATTTTTACATTTGAACCAATAAAGTACCTGTCTCCTGCTTCGTCAGTCCTTCACAGAATAACTTCAGATTTGGTTTGAACCCGTTCACCCGAACACACACACATCAGTGGTGGCCAAGCCGCCATGCAAGATGCTGGTCCACCACCGGGAGCAACTTCTGTGTGTTGATCAGTGAACAAGTTGTTTTACCTCAAGAGGGAATTTAAAACAAGCAGTAGAGCAGAGGTAATGTTTTCCAGGAGGACACTGTGGGGACAAGACTCGAAAATGAAAGAAAATTCATGTTTCATATTTTTAGTTTTTACCTGGTGATGTGTGTTTTTGTATATTTACTGTGTATTTGATTGTCTGATCTATGTTCTCTTTTTTAATATATGTTACAATTGTGAAGCCTTGTCTGCGAAAAGTGCTATACAAATAAAGTTTACTTACTTACTTACTTAAAATCTGAATATTAACCTCTATCATCAGGTTGTGTAGGTAGTATGGTAGTACTCAAGATTGGTCTTGAGACCAGTCTTGGTCTTGAGACCGGTCTTGAGACCACTTTTTAAAGGTCTCGGTCTCATTTTGGAATTTTGGCATTTTTACTCAGTCTTGTCTCGGTCTCGGACAGGGTGGACTTGGGTTTTTTGATCAAGACCGGTCAAGACCAGACCAGAATTACTGTGATAAGGGAGAAAAGTAGAATGTAGCTGCTGCCTTCATGGTGTCATGTGGTCTTTGTGGATGAAGACGACTGGAGACATTAGGAAAATTAGTTTTTGTTACTGTTGCATTTGTGTAAAAGCAAACTTAATTTAAAAAAACAAGATACTGGTCATTCGGTTCTGTTTTGTTGTGATTTTTCTTTGATATATACTGTCTTGGTCTTGTCTCGGTCTCGAACTCTAAATGTCTTGGTCTTGTCTCGATCTTGATACTCTCTAATTGTCTTGGTCTTGTCTTGGTCTTGATACTCTCTAAGTGTCTTGGTCTTGTCTCGGTCTCGAACTCTAAATGTCTTGGTCTTGTCTCGGTCTCGATGCTCTCTAGTCTCGATAATGTCTTGGTCTCTGTTGATACGGTCTTGACTACAACACTGTGTGTGGGTTTCTCACAGATAGATTTATAATGCCTTCGTCACATCATTTGAATTCATTAAACACTCCGCAAGTTGAACAGGAAGTGTTGTTGGCCGCCAGCTTAAGATCAGTGCAACAAATGATTTTCTCCTTCTGCCTCCCTTAGGTATGGTTCAAGAACCGACGTGCCAAGTGGAGAAAGCGGGAGAGGAACCAGCAGGCGGAGTTATGCAAAAACGGCTTCGGCGCCCAGTTCAATGGACTCATGCAGCCCTATGACGACATGTACACGGGCTACTCCTACAACAACTGGGCCACCAAGAGCCTAGCAAGCAGCCCGCTCTCGGCCAAGAGCTTCCCGTTCTTTAACTCGATGAATGTAAGCCCTCTGTCATCCCAGCCCATGTTCTCACCCCCTAGCTCCATCCCCTCTATGAACATGGCCTCCAGCATGGTGCCCTCGGCGGTGGCCGGAGTTCCCGCCACCGGGCTCAACAACCTGGGCAACCTCAACAACC
>OOFC01001681.1:0-12115 GCA_900323345.1 Pseudochromis fuscus | reverse complement strand
CCCGGTTCGGACCGATTTCTCCGAGGCATCCCATAGACCGGCCCACCCCTCTATCACCCAGACGCCTCACTGACCGACCCACCCCTCTGTCCCCGAAGCGGCCGGTCGCCACCCCACCCCCTCAGTCACCCAGACATCCAGCAGCCAAGTCGTTGCTGGCACCATCTTCTCCCGGCCTTCAAACTCGGCTTCCCCTCAGCCCACGGAAACGTACAGGTGAGACACTCCAGACAGGACCAGTTCACACAGGGTCCAGCTGGTCAATACACACATGTCAGAGGTTTTGTGCAGTAAATAGGTGTTTGCTTTCTACTATGGTGCAATATATGTCATAGGTAATTGTGTTGGAATCTTAAGCAGCATTTACCATGAATCAAAGTCAGGTGTTCTTGGTGTTTTACCTTCTTAAATCGGTCTCTCACACGGTTGCAGTTTAATTTGAAGTGTCAGTTTCACATAAACATCAATCCTACAAGTTTTTTTAATTTCTGGTTTTTTTTTCATCTAGGTGACGACAATGGCTGCAACCTCAGCGGTGCCCTGCTGGGTTCACCACCCAAGCAGAGCAAGCCGACTCTGGCCTCGCCACGAAAACTGGGATTTGATGAGAATTCGCCAGCCTCGGTTCGTCGGCAGCTGGTCCCGTCATCACCGCAACAGCCTCGCTCTCCCATTGCCAGGTCGTCTCCTAGGCGACTGGAAACACCCACAGCGAGTCCCATCCGCCGAAACTCTGAGAAGAAGCCACCGGTCGCTCGGCTGTTTGCTGAAAGTAAGAGCTCCGAGGTGTCTGCTGTGTCTGAGTGGACAGTCACAGATTACTGAGGCATCTGATGGTTATTTTGTCTTGATACAAATGAGCAACAACTGAAAGACATTAACATTTATCATGGAAAACAAAGAGCACCTTAAATTTAGGAACTTGATTCAATCAGAAACTATCATCAGAAATAATCTGTGGTCAGCCTCCTGCAGCTGGATGTGTCTTCAGTTGAGTGTGAATTTACCTGCGACTGTCTCTCCTCCAGAGTCGAGGTTCCAGGGCGTGAAGCAGGCGCTCCACACCGCCATCCCCGAGCGCCTCCTGTCCAGGGAGGCTGAGCGAGCGTCCATCCGCTCCTTCCTGGAGGAGAAGGTGCTGCAGCGTCTCCCCGGCAGCCTCTACATCTCCGGGGCCCCGGGAACCGGCAAGACGGCCTGTCTGAACTGTGTGCTGCAGGAGATGAAGGTGAGTGTCCGAGAACTGCCGGACAGTCATGGGTGGAGCTGTGGTGACACCCAGTGGAGACTTTGGGTCACTGCAGATAGTTAGAGCTGAAACCTCAAACCTCATTTTATCACCGAGGCTTCAGAGGTTAAAAATAATAACAAAAGAAACCAGAAAAAGACGTGTCCAAGATTAAAGTCAAACCTTTTTTTCTTCCAAATTTATGATTCCCAATATCAAAAGGTTTTTTTCTTTGTTGTTGTTGTTGTTGGGTTTTTTTTTTTTTGTTTTTTTTTTAAATTTACAAGTTTAAAACTGGAAACTTTTTTTCTAAGAATATTAATTTAATCATCTATGGTCAAGTAAAGGACATTAAACACATTTGTTGGCATGAAGGGAATTCATTTACTGTATTTTATGAAATGTTATTGGTAACATTTAAGGTTTAATTTATCCCATGTTGTTAATAATACTTTTTTTTAAATGTATTTTTGATGTGAGAAAATCTTTTAGAAGCGTTTAATTGCCCTTAAACCTCCACTCAACACCCTCGATTAAAAACAAAACAAAACAGAGCAATCTCTTGAAAGATGCTTTGATTAAATACCAAACAGCTGAACTTCAACTAGTTTCACATGTGTGTCGTCTGCTGTTTCCACTGGCACCAAACAGACTTTAGTTTTGGTTAAAGAACATCTTCTTTCAGGAGTCACCTTGAGCTCTGAACAAAGTCGGGTTTTAAAGTTAAACACCAGACCTGTTATTTATTCAGTAACTTCCTTTCTGTCCCATCAGGCCGAGCTGTCGTCGGTTCAGACTGTGGTGGTGAACTGTATGAGTCTGCGGAGCTCCCACGCCATCTTCCCGCTGCTGGCCGACAAGCTGAGAGCGTCCGGCGGTCAGAACGGACTGCAGAGGTTCCTGACCTCGCCGGGGCCCGCCGTGTGAGTTATCTGATCAGTGTTTGTTCTGCAAGAGAGGTCACATACTGATGAACACCAGTGCTGCATGTTTAATAGGAAATGACACAGAAACAGAGTGAAATATTTTCTGTGAAGGTCAAATTGTGACTGACTGATACCTGAACACCAGGAGGGACTCTGACTCTGTCTCTCTGTCCCTCTCAGGCTTCTTGTCCTGGATGAGATGGATCAGCTGGACAGTAAAGCTCAGGACGTCCTCTACACCATCTTTGAGTGGCCGTACCTGCCCAAGTCTCGCCTCTGTCTCATCGGTAAGAGCTCCACCCACTGAACATCCAGAACACTGCACGTCTTCATGTGCTGCAGCATATGATTAACCTCTGGTGCACAGAGATACTGTACAGTTGTTAACATTGTACTAGATATGTTACCTTCAGCAACATTTACCACTTCACTGTTTTTACAGCATTTCCCACACGTCCACAGATTAATATAAACACACAGAAAACCTTTCACTTCCAGCTGGTGATTGAAATACTGCATCCAGTGTTCTGTCCCACAGTAACCTGATAATAGGTGTAATATTTACTGATGAAATGAGGGTGTGAATAATGGACTTTAAACTTTTTTAAACTGCAGTCTATGAAAACTACTCTAGAGGAGGATGAGGGTGTAAACATAAAGCTGGAAAAAGAGCAGAATAGGTCCTTTAAAGGCTTCTTATTACTGCATAAAAACCTCCTGAAAGTCTAACTGAACAGTGTAGAAACCAGGAGAATACATTTTTGACCTTAATGATCCAGGATCCAAAGCTTGATGTCTGAATAAAGCCGTTGTTTCTTACAAAGAACAAACAGGTGGAAGGTCTCATCCTCCCTTCACAGGAACATGACCTGCTGCTGTTTCCATCCTCTGTGTTAACCACTCACTGACCTCTGACCTTTTCCAGGCATCGCCAACGCTCTGGATCTGACCGACCGCATCCTGCCCAGACTGCAGGCTCGTCCTCACTGTCGCCCCTTGCTGATGCACTTCCCCCCCTACAGCCGGCAGGAGCTCACCGCCATCGTCCAGGACAGACTCTCCCAGGTGAGGACACTGGTGTTCAGCCTGCACTTCCAGTTTGAGCTGCACTGGTCGTGCAACTTTTCACCAGAGCCGTGTGTTCCCTCCTCTCAGGCGTCGGCCGACGGGATCCTCGACGCCTCTGCGGTTCAGTTCTGTGCCAGGAAGGTGTCGGCGGTGTCCGGAGACGCCCGCAAGGCTCTGGACATCTGCAGGTGAATACGTCCACCTTCATGTTGTTTTTAAAACATTTCCACTGAAAATGCACAGATGGTAAATTCAGATGAAATGTCTGTTTTGGTTTGATTGAGATGAACCAGTTTCTGGTTTCTTTCTTTGAGCTGATCTCTTATCACTGAGAAACAACATTAATCTGATTTCTGTCCTCTCTGTTTTCAGGAGAGCTGTTGAGATTGTGGAGTCTGACGAAAGAAAGAAAGAAACGGATTCAGGATGTGAAACTAAAGGTGAGTTAATCATCTTTGTGTAAGACTGGAGTTTAGCACTGCCAATCAAACTAACCACGCCCCTAAATCTTCCCCTTGTCTCAGCCTAATCTCTCCTTAATGATGATTTAAAACTCAGATATTTATTTGGTTGTGATTCCCAGTGATCACACCTGTCTCACTTCACTGGAAATGTTTAGATAAATAATTATATGAGAAACGTGGGATCCCTGAAGACGGTTTAGAGCGACTGCATTAATATTGTTCTTCTGACAGATGAGTCTCCGCTGCAGTGTTGTTGATGTCAGCAGGTATTAGACTTGATGAAACTTGTGGCTGAAACATGTTTCTTTTCTCTCCCGGGTGTCTGCAGCGTCTCGGGTCAGCCTCCCTCAGGTGGCGCGGGTGCTGTCAGAGGTGTACGGAGACCGCATGGCGTCTCAGGGCGGCGGCTCGGAGGGAGAGAGTTTCCCCCTGCAGCAGAAGCTGCTGGTCTGCTGCCTGCTGCTGCTCACCCGCAACGGAAAGAGCAAAGAGATCGTCCTGGGAAAGGTGAGACGCCATCCTCTGAAGTTCTCTTTGAAGTGTGACGCTGCAGCTTTGAGATGAGAGAAGAGTTTCCTTCATGTCACATGACTGTAGAAATGGCAGCGCTGGTGTCTGAGTGTAGCTGTGTTTGTGTTTCAGCTCCACGAGGTTTACAGCCGGCTGTGCGCCCAGAGGCAGGTGACCAGAGTGGGTCAGGCCGAGTGTTTGTCGCTCTGCAGTCTGCTGGAGAGTCGAGGGATCTTCGCTCTGAAGAAGGCCAAAGAGGCTCGACTCACCAAGGTACGTGAGTCGGTGATCTCAGGAATCAGATGAGATCTGTTGCTCAGTTCTGCAATGGAGGAGGCTTAGTGGACACTCTGAGTCAGTTACCATGGTAACAGACTCTGCTCTCTGGCAGGTTTTCTTTTACAAATCCTGAGTTTCTCCATCTCCATCTCCATTTACATCGTTTTCCATTCAGATAAACAACAAAGACACCTGCAGGCGTTGAGCTGACGTTGTGTGGTTTACATGTCATTCAGTCTGTTTTTACCCTGAAACCAGACCTCTGAGATTGACAGTGTTTGTTCCTGCAGGTGTTCCTGAAGATCGAGGAGAAGGACGTGGAGAATGCCCTGAAGGACCGAACCCTGCTGGGCAGCATCCTCGCTGCTGGACTCCCGTCCTGATCACTGATGGATTTTTATTGCAATTTTTTATTTTTTTTTATTTTTTTTTTTGGGACTACAGATTTCTAAGTTAAACTGTGAGCTAAAATTTTTCAGAGTCTTTTATTTTAATTCTCATTTTTGCTGAGGATTTGTACAGACTTTTACATTTGTTTTTCCTAGGGCTGATGTCTGCTCAGTTTTTGAAAGAACTCACATCAGTAATGAAATGAGTGCATTTGTTTACATTTTAGACTGTAAATAAACAAACAAATGTCAAGACATTTTACCCAGTTTGAGTTTTTGGTCATGTTGATCATCCTCTTGAGAATTTAAGACGGAGTCATGTGATCTGCGAGAAAAGGACAAAATCATCGTTTAGTGTCCATTTCCCACATCAGCTCAAAAGTATGGGGGAGACCACACACACTCTGGATGATTGTAGTTTAATAAAGAACAAAAGAAGTCAGGCAGGTTATGTAGCTAATGACTGGTCGGGTGCTGTGGTGACTGACTGTAGATGATGTGTGTAATACTCACAGGACATATTTAACACTCCTATGATCTGTGGGGTCATTCAGACCAATGTCCAGTCCACACTTTGTAGCACCTGTGTTATAAATAATGAATAAATGTAGTTACAAATCATTTAGATCCTTGAAAAACACCAAACAGATTTTTCTTTAAATTTTGATGTCAGTCTGAGATTTTATGGTGATTTGTATTTTCTATATTTACTTCGTGGGTATTCTGGGTGTTTGAATATGTTTTGTTTAAAGGGATATTCAGGCAGCAACATAAAGTCCCTGAAACCTGAACTCCAATGATTTAGAAAAATAATGGAGGTCAAATTTGACCCCAAAGATATCAGATGTTAGTGAATGTGAGGATAATGGAGGGTCGAAGCCTCCCAGACTCTGTAGTCAGGTGACCGTATGAGTGTTGCTCCATCCACCTCTAACCTGCAGCAGACTGAAGCAACACAGCAGCAGTAAATACTCCACTGAGAGAGGACTGTGGCAGCGTCTTCAGGTCATTGTAGCAATAAATAAATAAAACACTGGAGCTGAATCATGGCTTTTATTGATTAGGAAAAATTCATTATTGCTAAACTTTTACTTACTACTTATGTGACTAGTAAGTCACATAGCACAGAGTGGATCCAGTGAGGTTTCTGGAAAAAAAAATCAGCTTTTCTCGTAAATTTCTCCTGTGGATTTATGATCTTATTCAAACAAACTGATGTTTAAACGTACAGTGGCTGTGATGTGCTGTCATTGTGATACAGTGAATGTTCACATCATCTCTGCTGCTTTTAAACAGGGTTTGAAGCCTGTGTGAGGTGTGAGTGTGGGTGTGAGCCTGGTCAGCTGTCTGTCTCTGTGATGGACTGGCAGCCAGCTCCAGGTGGAGAAAAGATGGATTAAAAAATACAGATCCACTGTTTCTCAGAATAAATACCCATCTATAGGATGAAATACCTTTTTATATCTTAAATGTATTTTATTTCCAATATTGTGTATATAGCATGGTGCATATTAGGACATGACTCTTATTTTCCAGTGAGTTGAACTAAAGCAATAATAACCTCATGGTCAGGACTCAGGATCAGCAGGTCTTTGGAGCAGCCAGCACAGCTGACATCCATCTAACAGCCTCTCTGATTGGATTAAAGGGTTAATGACCTCACAGAAGCACAGGTCACACTGACTTCACTTAGTAACAAGCAGTGGACCAGTGAGGGGCCGGCATGAGTTTATGTTGTGCATCCAAACCTCTTCCCACTGATGTTAAAATTTAAATTTCTGGTGCAACTAAACTCTGATATAAACTCTGATTTGATCCAGTTTGAGGCGACCTGTACCTATAGCCATATTATTGTTAATGGTAAATACTCCAGGTGGAAATAAACTGCAGTTATCCTCTAATTCTGGTTGGTGTGAAAAGCCTTCATCAGCAAAGTGCTTTAATCGCACATGATGATAAAACTGCAGAAAAACACAATGAAAGTGACTTTATAACAATTTATGAAATTTCCCATGTGACCTCACGTGACCCCAGCACCTTTAC
The DNA here is from genome assembly GCA_900323345.1 of Pseudochromis fuscus. Lineage (NCBI taxonomy): Eukaryota > Metazoa > Chordata > Actinopteri > Pseudochromidae > Pseudochromis > Pseudochromis fuscus. Next base: position 5,208 of record OOFC01001681.1, on the reverse strand, counting down.
CATGTGGCCAAATCACTAAATAATATCTGAACTTGCTTGAACTTGGTAAAACGAATAAAACTAGAATTTAACTGCACATCTAAATATCACCAAAACACACAAATACACTCTATTCAAATCAGATTTTATTCAAATAGGATTTATTCACAGCAACGCCTTAAAGTGGATGAAAATATATATACTGTTGTGCATGTTTCCAAATACAAATACAGTGACCAAAAATGTAAACGTCAGTGAAGATAAAATGTGAGAAATATTCAGATGTATGACACACACTTCATTATCTGCTGCCAATAAACCACACCAGGAAATAACACATTCTCCAACACAAACTCCATTCTACATAATAGCTTATATTTAGTGTTTCTTTTCTAAATGAGGGATTTTTTACTATGATGCTTCTCAGCAACAGTTCAAATACTTTCTTGTGATTGTCTGAACATTTGAACACTCAAAAATCAACATATTTAAAAAGATAAATAAAGAAACGTGTCCATTTACAGCATCTCTCTGCAGATTTTAAAACACGTACAATCTGAAGCCTTAACAGCTGTGAAAATCAACGACTGTGTCCACGCTCACTCCGTCCTGCCCTCCATGTTGGAGTGTGTGAACTGTGTTGTCCTCTGTATGGTGACCTCAGTTCACACAGTGGCTCACGTTGCTGTTTGTACAGTGAGGATGAACAAACTCTTCATCATGGGAGGAGGAGTGACCTCAGACGCAGCCACCATGACAGACACTGAAACAGCTCAGATTCTCAGAGACACTTGAAAAGACACCAGCAGTGGACGTCCATGTGTCCAGTTTGAGACAACACACCCAGCTGAACAGACACATATGAATATCTACACACTCTGTGGCTTTAACTTTGTGCTTCGTGCCCCAACAGCTGAAATCTTATGCTCATGTTTATGTTTCTTTTAATTGTTTTGGACAAATTCAAGCTAAATATGTCAATCAAACTAACCACCGCCTGAAATCTTCCTCCGTTTGAAGCCTGAAGCTGCCTTCACACTGGACACAAAAAACAGCCAATAGAAGCACTCCTCCTGGAAACCATAGCAACCACCACTTCCACCATCAACAATGAAGGAGATCGCAAATAATGCTCAGTTAACATGTTTAGCTACTTCTTCTCTCAACCTAATGTCTCCTTAATGATGAATGATTTTCAGATGGACCACCTGTCAATCAAACTAGCCCCGCCCCTAACTCCTCCCCCCAGATCTCTGAGGAGAAGAGTTGACTTTATCTAATGACATCAGAGTGACTTGTAGAAAAATGTATTGACTGAATATTTCAGGACTGAAAATGAGGATTTTTGAGTTGAAGTCAGTTGGAGTCAGAGTTTCTTGGAGTCATCATCTAGTGGCCATCAGTGGTGTTGCACTTTTTTGCACTTCTACACTGACCTCATTTTTTAGCCCTGGTTGCTTCGTCCATTTCTACAAAGTCCATGGTTTCCACAGACAACACTGAAGGGGTCACTCACACACTGGATGTGAGTACAAACGCCGTGTTGTGTCAGACTGGACTCACGATGACCAGAGGTTTCCTGTTGTCTCACAACACAGTGAAAAAATAAACCGGGAATCACCAGCAGTGCACATTCAGAGCGAGGAGGTTCAGCCGGTGTGAAGTCCATAAACATTCTCAGTGAATCGTGTGCATTCAGTTTTAAAAGGTAAATATAGTACATGATGAACATTAGCCCTCAGTTTGAGTCGCGTCGATGACGTCGCTGTGTATTTACAATCTGTTACATCAAGGAAACAGAAAGTCTGTCTCTTCACTACGACACCTGCACTTTACACACTGTTGGTCGGACTGATGGAAACAGACAATCCCAGCGTCCACACGGTGCTGCTAAAAATACAAAGACCATTTATACAATACAGACTGTAAACATGTTTACCTTCTCCTCAGAGAGAAACACAGGAGGAGGCTGACTTCAGGGTTTCCAGCAGGAATCTGTACTTACTTCATATCTCACAGAAACCAGCCAGATAAAGAAAAGTATGAATCCAATATCAGATAATTCAAGTACTAAAATGTGTAGAGCTGCAATCAGTAACTGATGAGAAATCATCAGAATCAGATTCAGAATCAAAATGAGTTTTAATCAATCACCATCAATGAATCCAATTAAAAAATCATCAAACCAGACATTTAATGTAGGGGTGTGACCATGAGTCGACATTATAGACATGAATCTATAATAAAATGAGTCGCTAATAAATTTAATTTACATGTTTTTCCAGTGGAGTGACACATCTCCCTTCCTTCCTATCTCTGCGGGAGCTGCACATGTGCAACAGCTTTCAGCATTAAGTAAACAAAGTTGACTAAAAGATGCATTTCTGAATGAAGCATCCATCAAACTTAGCACATCATTTAACCAACCTCAGGCTAAATTCAAACACTGATTTTATCATTTTTAATAATTAGTTTCAATAATCAATTGATTCTTAAGATAGTCGTTACTTTTATCCCTGATTTAATGACATTAACTTGTTCTGGGAAACAATCTACACATCAGCTGATACACAGATGAGCTTCAGTCAGTGGCAGTCGTACATTTGTTCAACTAAAAGACTCACAAGTTATTTACACAGTGTGTACATCTCTTGTGATGTCAGCGACGCTGCAGGAAACCCTGGACTCAGCACAGAGCAACACAACTTAATGATAACACACTGCTGCACATTTACACATCTCACACACACACTTATTATTTAAAATGTCTACTAAACCAAAGAAATTTGAAATTAAGAGTTTACTTTTACATTTTCATCCCGAGAAGCTGAACTAAGCTCAGCTGCTCCACTGGTGTGTGAGAAGTAGATTCAGCTGAAACGTCCTGTGTTACCTTTGCACTAAAATCAGTGGAAACCAGAAGCTGCACAATAAACAGCATCTAAACTCTGAAGTATTCATCTTTAACAGTCACCGGATTTACTTTAAATATTATTTTTACTCTAAAAATACCTTAAATACGGATTTTATTTGAAAAAATAACGTGTTTCTATATTTCCGCTGAACCATCAGGAATAGTTTCTTCTAATCTAAACTCGAGTCTTTAGATTTAAAATACTCAAATATCAAAAATATTCCAGTTTGGTCCTTTCTGCTGCCTCAGATTCAAACACTTTATATGAGTGATACGCACACAGCTGCCTTCGTGAGAGAGAACTGAAAGAGTCTGAACCAAGATGAGGAGCTAAACTCAAGCAGAGCAGTGAGGTTTTCTTTCATGCTGAGAAATAAAATACATTCAGAAAGTGATTTTTATACATGTATAGAAAAGCTTAAAGAGAGAGTTAATTCCATCAAACTGCAGAACCAGAGGAGCTGAGTTCAGACCGAACATCTGAACCGGTCTGAGGACACTGAAGCACCAGGACAGCTCTGCTCCTGTTGTCTCGTTACCATCAGTAATAAACTGTGATGAAGGACAAAGTGAAGAGGAGGACAGAGGCCATCACAGCTCTGGAAGTAAACGTCCTGTTCAGTTATTGCATAGATGATGTTTCCAGCTCTTAAACCTGCAATAACTACTTTTCTTGACCACTGGGGGGCAGCAGAAGAAACTACAGCGTTCACCAGTTTGACTCCGGCTGTGTCTGCGTGGAGAAGCTAACGTGACGCAAACAAACTGACACTGAACCAATGGAGACCAAACCTGTCAATCCAACTAACCACGTCCCTAAATCTTCCTCTTCTCTCAGCCTAATATCCACTGCTGCTGATCCACTACATCACTGAGAAGAAGAGGTGACTTTAGATAATGACATCACAGTGACTTGTCGGTTGATTAACTCGTCGACTTCTCATCGTACTCCATCGACTGTTTGTATGAAACAACCTACAAAGTGATACTAATGTTATGTTTCACATGATAAATGGGAACTGTCTTTCTGATACTGATGAATGAGTGTATTTAAGTTAATAGGAGTTTTTTTTGGAGTGGCCATTCAGAGCAGTGCACTTTTTTCACTTCTGCATTGGTCTTACTTCTGAGTCCTGGTTTCTTAGTCCATGTCTGTGTAGAGCCTGTGGACTTGTAGGCTGTATATCAAACAGACAAACCTACCAGGACTGTTGGTTTGTGGACTTGAGTGTCAGGAGTTTGGTATTTGAACATGGCCATAACTTCAGCTGATGACATCATAATGACTTGTGGACAAACGTAGTGACTGAGTATTTCAGGATGACTCTGGTGTGTCTGCAGTGTGGTGCTGAGCAGGAGTGAGCAGTGGGTGTCGTACAGCCACTTTCAGGGCGGTGATGGAAACAGTGAAACTGTATTTGAACAATGAGCTCCTTAAAGCTGAGGAAGCATCTAATAATTCTTTGTAGGTTCATCAATATCAGGCAGTTCTCATTCAACACAGTTATTTCAGACATTATCTTAAACATAAACGGTCACTTTATAGGTTGATCCATACAGACTGTACACGGAGTATGATGAAGAGAGAAGTCACAGAAACATCATCACTTGAAATGGACATGTTTCTTCTTATATTTGAAGGATTCATTCATTAAATTCAAATGAAATCACTTTTTAAAGTTTGTGTGATTCAGCATCTACAGTAAACTGCAGTTTACTCAGAACCAATAGTGAACAGGCTTTTTCAGTTTCTGCTCCCTGGCTCATCAGATGCTGTCACACTTCTGGTTATTTTAAAACTAAAGGTTCATCTTGTTTCTGTTGGTTTTAGTTAGTCTGTGATTTCCCTGATGGTCCATTATTCTGCACCGATCAATTGTTTGATTTTCTTCTCTGCTTCTTCATTTGACTTTGATTTGATCTTTTCTTTTCTTTTTTTAAATTTAATTCTTTCCATTATGTTTTCTTTTTGGTTCATGTGGAGGTCACATTATGCTTTATGTTTAATATGATTATATACATTTTTAATTCTTGCTGTTGTTTCTTTTAGTCGTGTGGATTTGTTGAGTAAATCCCTTTTGTCTCTAATGTAATGTACTGTAGTTAACTTATGTTAAATAAACCATAGGAACCGAGGATTATGGGTACTGTAGTATTTAAACTCACCAAACTAAGGGGAATAAAAGTTTGTCATTTGTGTGACTGTTTCTATCTCTGATGGTCGTACTACACCCCTGTGTTCATTTAAACTTTTCCAATCAGCAGCTCTGTCCACTTCTTCTCCCCAGAGGAGACATCACAGCGAGGGGACGGTA
>OOFC01001677.1:0-11603 GCA_900323345.1 Pseudochromis fuscus | reverse complement strand
GCCTCCACGCCACTCGCTGGGATGTGAAGGTGCGAGACAGGGACACAGGAGACAGTTTGTCACCCTGTGTTTACTTCTTATCAGCCTGAAGAAACCACACACAAAAGGCACAACTGGTTCCAGTCAAAACAACGAGCTGGGCCAGTAAATCCCCAGCATCACTCAGCAGGCAGGTCCACACTCAGCAGCCTGTATCAGTGGGAGTCACAGTGATCCTGAGAGGAGTCAGAGTTGTTGGTGTTTGTGTGAAAGACTCAGTCAAACTTCATAAACATTACACTTCATGATGCTGGTGATGATGATGGAGCTGAATAGAAACCAGACTGACTCCTGACAGAGTTTATGGTTGTTATGTAATGTGATGCTTTGTTACCGTGGGTTACTGCTGCAGACTGGAGCAGCGAGATGCTAAAAATAAAACTCATGTGTGAGGTACACAAGGAGATCAAAGTCTCAGAGTTTCAGATAAAAGTCAGAATTTTGTTACAAAGGGAAGAGAAATTCTAGGAAGAGGAACTCAGAGTCTTTAATACATGAAGGGGCTGTGGTCATATGAACAAATATTTCACAATAAAAGCCCAAATAGGGAATAAATGGTTTCTGTTCCCTTAAACTTTAGAGAGTGTTTCTCTAAAGTTTCTCTAAAGTTTTCTTATGTAGATTATAATCATAGAGATTATATATGTTGTCACTATGACATCACCTGCTGGTTTCCAAGAGTTTGGTATCTAAACGTGGCTGTGTTGGTTGTTTGGAGCAGGAAGTGACCATATTTGGACATGAAGGGAGGAGTAAGGGGGCGGGTCCGACCCTTGAACCTGAGGACACTGTCCAATGTGGATGAGACTGGAGTTCACCAGTGAATGAGCACACTAACCCCGCCCCTTTCTCAGCCTAACATCTCCTTAATGATGAAGTGATTTTCAGATGGACCACCTGTCAATCAGACTAACCCCGCCCCTAACTCCTCCCACCAGATCTCTGAGAAGAAGAGTTGAGTTTTTTGGAGTCTGCCTCCTGTGGCCATCAGTGGTATTGCACTTTTTTTGCACTTCCGCACTGACTGAGAACTTCAAAATAAGATGAATTAAAGTAGAAAACAAAATAAATTCCTCTCATACAAGTCTACTTTAAACAAAGGACTGTTACCTTTTCCATTTGAGGTAAATAGAGGCTCATAGCCACTGTTTGAGGATTAACAACAGTCAAGTTTAACAACGCTGAATGTTTGAAATCTCAGGTTTTACTGTGAAAGGTTTTACTGGGTCACAGATAAACCACGACAGGTAATAAGGAGGGTGACTTCTATATGGACACACCTGAAATAGCTCAGATACCTGTGGAGATTAGGTGAGTTAATATCTTCCAAATCTATGGAGATGTATTTTTTATTAATAGACCCCCACATGTATACACATCACTCTGCAGCTGGACTAAGTAATTCACCATATGTATTATTATCATTGGCTTCAATTGAGGTTAATGAAGAGCAGCATCACTCAGTCGGATCAGATCTGCAGCTGGAGATGGTTTGACAGCTCGGACCTGTTCTCCCCTTCTGATGGACAGGCCCATTAAAACCCAGCAGCAGAGTGGAGGGTGAGCACTTCTTAAAGGAATAACTTTCAGACAGTTTGTGAGACATGAGGTGGACCACCTCTGTGAAGCTGCCTCTGAAACACGTCACAGAAAAACTGTCTCTAAATGTCTTTTTGATCCTTTTAGATAAACATCTGTCGTCCTGTTGTTCACTTAAAGGATGTTGATGATGATGAGCCAAAAAAACTGTTTTTAATTTGAGATTAAAGTTCAAAATGAGTTTCTTCTGTAACAAACTGTAAAGAGTGGTTTGGATTCTGATGTTAGTTACAAATGGATCAATTCGAAACAATGTGTCCTCGAACTTGGCTTCAGTTCTGTTGCTATAGCGACAAAAAACGTGTTGTTTTAGCCCATTAGTGGGTCAATATTGAACTAACTACCTGCTGTGTTACCTTCACCCAGCAACAACTAAATACTGAGGGGGAATAAGCAGATGTTGGATAAAAACAACAACATGATGATAAAAGACGATAAAATCTTGGTCAGGTTAAAACATCCCAACATGTCTCAGTGTGTAGGTGATGATGAACAGTCTGCTGGAGCTGGATGATGTTCAGCAGGATTGTTAGAAGTTAGATAGTGGGATAGAAACTTCATTTCAGTCTGACTTGATGTCCACAGCTGGATGACCAGAGGCTCCTGACCTGCTGGACCTTCTGTGTGTCCCCTGGTTGGTCCTGATTCAGCAGAAATCTGTTTGATCCAAACTAAAGCTGATCATCAACTATCCAGAACCTCAGCTCAGACCAACTGGACTGTTTCATCTGAGGAGCATCTTCAGTTCACATCCCTGCATGATCTGCTGGGAACACTGCAGCAGCTCTAATCCTGTTTGAAAGGTTGAAACCAAACAGCACTGACCTGAGGTCAGGAAGAGAGGGAGGAGCTGCAGTAACTAACATTATCTACTAACTATCATCTATTATTATTATCTCATAAACTGTCACCGTGCCCTCCTCACCTCCTCTAATCCAGCAGTGAAAACCAGGATTGTTTAAAAACTGCAAAACACGACAAAGTCTGAATGATTTCCTGTGAGAACTTTTACCTTCGTCTGTTTCCAGGATGAAAATGAATCCAAACAATGTAGAAAAGTGGGAAACTGTTAAAGTTCAGGTCTGTTAAAATATACAGGCAGAGTGTGTGTGTGTGTGTGTGTGTGTGTGTGCACTGAGTGAAAGGAAAGGTAAATCAGCTCAGCTCGTAAAAACTTTTACTGGGTCTCATTTTCTCCTCTGACATTATTGGGAAAAAATGCAACTTTCAGCTGCAAATGAGTTTGTACCAGATAAAAATAAAAAGCAGGATGCAAACGTTTCGAGCTGCGACTCCTTAAACGTGATCATTTCTGCTGCCTTTCAGAAAACCATCAGACTGTTATGGTCCTGTCTGTCACACAAAGAACAAGTGTGTTCACACCCTCCGACCTGCTGCAGACTGATGCAACAGTCAAACAGCGGGAGGAGGAGGAGGGAGCTGTGTGTGTTGTGGGGGGACGTCTTCCTCAGAGACTAAACACCAGCAAACCACTGAGTGGGACCCAGACTAACTGACCCCCCCTCCCAGTGCACACACACACACACACACCACCCTGTGTACAGCACTCACCGTCACTTTAATCTCCCCAGACGTTTGACTTTTATGACTCCTCTCGCAGCTTCTGAAGTCGGCCCCGCCCTGCTCGCTGGGGGGAGTGTGTGTGTGTGTGTGTGTGTCACCGGATGGGAAACATGTCGCGTTATTCGCTCGGTAGCAGCTGGAAACTTTACTGAGTGCAAAGCCACAGTCGTACACACACAGCAGCTTGTAAAACCAGTGTGTTTACGGTGATGTGAGGGAGAGCAGACACACACACACACACACACAGGGCTGATCCTGAATCTGCTGACTCACACTGACAGGACTGGAACTACAGAAGCGAACATGACGTCACACGAACCAGCAGCCAATCAAAAGCCGAGTCTTAACTTCATGTGCTTGCAAATATTTCACAATAAAAGCATGGTTAGGAAATAAAAGGTTGAAAACATCAAAGAGTTTTGAAGTAACTTGTGGAAGTTTTACTGACAGTGTGATCAGATGGACACAGTAAAGTTTAGTTTGTGGACTCTTGAAGCCAGAAGTGACCATATTTGGACGTGCAGCTTCAGCTCAATGTTGGGGAGTAAAAATCTGAATTGGTGCAAATGTTTCTTTTCTTTTTTCCACCAGTGGGTTTGTAGAAATCCAGTAAGAAGTATCCAGTAAGGGTGCTGACATCTCTGTAGTGTGGACATAGGTCTATACATAATATTAAAATGTGAGCTAGAAGTGTTGTATTGATGTGTAGCAAATTAAAATCCTCCAACAACGCCCCCCCTGCAGGTGAAAGTGTTCAGATGTAAGAGATACTGTGTTTATTGTGTCTCTGTGAGTCTGGATTTTGTGCAAACACTTTCATTTAGTTCAAAATCTCCCTGCAAACCTTTGTTAGCCTCAGTGAGACAGCGATGAAGCGACACCCTGCACGAGGAGAAACCCTGACGAATCTTAGTTACAGAGTCCAACAGTAACTTTAAGGTGTTAATCAGACGGGCTGCTCCCCTCTGATAATGTGCTGTTGACAAGTGCAGCTTGGAGACTTGTTTGTCTGCTCTCAGAGCTGCTGGCAGACGTTCAGAACTAAATTAGCCTGAACATTTTCATTTTAACACCGCAGCATATAAATTAACGCTTTTAATATTTGGCTGTGTGGTATGACAAATTGAACGTTTGGCTCCTCGGGCCATTACAGATCAAACCCTCAAGTTTGGTTTTTTTTTACTGGGGGTGGGGCCTGCTGCTGCTGCTGCTGCTGCTGCTGCTGTGGACAGATGAGACGTCCAACAGTGTGGACGTTAGAGGACGCTGCTGGACGAGCTGCTGGGGTTGGACCACACACTGTTTGTAGGAATGGACGAAGTGAGCGTTGATGTCTCCTGTTGTTGTGAAGTCAGGAGTTTGGTATCTGAATGTGGAGCATGTTGGTTGTTTGGAGCAGGAAGTGACCATATATGGATATGAAGGGAGGAGTGAGGAGGCGGGTCTGACCCTGAGGACTTCACCAATGAATGAGGCTCCAAACCAGCTGTAAATCATTGGAGATCAGAGCTGTCAATCAAGCTAGCCACACCCCTAACTCCTCCCCTTCTCTCAGCCTAATATCTGAATTGGAGTTTTTTGGAGCCTGCCTCCTGTGGTCATCGCTGGTATTACACTTTTTCACACTTCGTTTCTGACAATCAGTTACTTCGTCCATTTTTATTTGCAGTCCTTAGTTGCACTTCAGCTCCTGTTACATGGATTAACCCTCTTATTATCCTCAGGGTTAGTTTGATCCCACCTAATGTTTAATGTCTTTGTTGCTAAATATTTCCTGACTTTTGTAAAATAAAGATGAAAATATATTTTCAGTGTTCTGTACACACTGTCGAGCTTCTGTGTTATAAATAATAATAATAAAAGGTGGTTAGAAATAATTCAGATCCTTACCTAATATTTACTGAACCCTTTACCTCCTGAGCTGCAAATATCCACCTGGACTTTTTAATTTCAAATTAAAATTTAACAGCAAAATCTAACATTTATGTGGAGCTGCAGTGTTTTTGTTCACTACAAAACTCTAAAATCAAAATCTGTGTTTTTCTGTTTTCTTTTTTACACTCTAACAACACTTAGTATATAGTAAATCAGCTGATTTGCAAGGCACTGGTGAAATTACCGTGATGACACCATATTCAGTGTAAAGTGCAACATCTCAGCTTCAGGAACCGCTGGAATTTTTCTGATTGCACAAACGGTGTCAAATTTACGGTAATCCAATCCATGCATGTGCAGAACTGTCGCAGACGACACACTCGAATTAAAGGGTTAATACGTATTATTAGGTTTCTGGATGTGTGTGGAGGTGAGATGGGGGCTTATATCTCATTATATATATTTAGGGAGCAACACAAAGCACTTAAAGCTCCTGGAGGTCAAAGGTCATCCAAAGATAAAAGTAAACATGAGGTTAAGAGGAGACTAAAGAACAATACTCACCCCCACTGCTGTTAAAAGTAATCGAGTAGTTTCAGTGCACACTCACACACATGTGCTGTGCCACTCACACAGCATCCACTGATCCAGCAGCACGATGCTTTCATCATAACAAAGACTCATAATGCGTTCATTCAAGATTTTAGATATTCATACGAGTCAATGCAAGACTGCTCGCCTATTATCTCAGTGTCATTTAAATGCTGTTTTTTTTCACTCTCCTCTGCCGCAGCACAACAGCTCCATTGTTCCCTCTTCATAACCCGGATTAAAGAACGGTTTAAGTGGCTCCAGAATCGCCGGGGGAGCCCATCTCCGGCTAAAATCATTGTTTTCGTGTAATTAATAGAAAATGAGGTAAGCCTTTTCAATAAAAGGAGTGAAGGACAGATAAGAGGGGACGGGACACGGGACGCTATTGTTCAGGTGCACGGCTTCCTCACGCGTGGAGGATGGACGGAGGCTAACACAGCTGCAGCTGATAACATTCAGCAAACACTGGAGTGGAGAGAGAGGAGCTGTCAGGTAGAGAGGGCTGACCGGCCCAACAACCAACAACCAACAACCAACCAACCAACCAACCACCAGACAGACAGACACCCCCGCTGCTGGTTCTGATGCCACGAATGGCTGGAGACATGAAAGGCAAAAGAAAAGCTTGTGATGTGTTTGCATTTTGATGTGATGGTTTGGATGCAGCTCTGTGCTGCAGTGGGAGGATCAACATGGAGACACCAGGTCCACAGCCAGAGTCACACCAGAGCCTGTTGTTGAAGTCGCACTGAAACAGCAGCTACACAGAATCTGACATTCAACATCCAACCATTGAAACACAACACAACACAACAGATAGCTAACGATACAAGATACAGGTACAAGATAACATCTGCATTTTTAGATCTTTAGATCTTTTAGTATTTATAGTTGCGTTGAAACATCATCTCCTGAGGATCTGACTTCTGTTTATCTGGAAAAAACAGGATATGTAGGCGGGACAAAACATTTGGAGCAAATTGATTGGACCATTGAAACACATCCAGACATCTTAGCTGGCTAGCTAACGTTACATTAGCACTACGTACTGTAGCATCTGTCCAGAAAGAAGCAGCTACACCTGCTGCACACGCAGCTACTGTCAGTCGGAGCTGATGCAAACATCTAGTGGCCGTCGGTGGTATTGCACATTTTTGCTTCACTTTTCAGACCCGACTCTTCTTTTATATGCACTTTATGTTCAGGATGTATTTGTGAACAATTATCACGTCTGATCAGGTTTGTTCCTCAGTCATGTTCTAGTAACTATACACATTCAAGAGTGCAGTATCCTAAAAGTTACTAAAAAGTAGCAGTAGAAGCAGTAATCTTACTTTTCTGAAATAAAGCAGAGAAGGATACAGTTGCAAAAAATGGAACAAAATGATCACAAACTGTACAGATACAGTTTGTGATCATTTACAACACCAGCTAACACCAGCAGCTTAGCTTCAGTTGCTCACTCTTCATGACTTGAACACGTGGACTGAAGTATCCGAGGATCGACCCACCAACCTCATGATGACCCTTGTACCATGTGAGCCACAGCGGCCTCAGTGTGAGTACAGTTACTGAGGCCACAGGTGGTAGCACGGTTCAGGTTCAGGTATGCAGTTCCTGCTGCCGGGAAGATGACACTAATACAACATGTCACTTTAAATTATTTCAGGGTTTTGAACTTCAAAGAAGTGAACTGTACTGGAAACTGTGAGTGTTTTGAACTTCCAGACGTTGGCATGTGGGTTGTTGTTATGAAGGGAGTGGCATCGGATTTTCATTTTATACCTTGTTGACTGACCTAGTCACCCTGCAGGGAGGTTCAACACACACCAAATGTTTGTTTAGACATATATAGATACATACTCATTATAAGGTAACAAAAACACAACAGTGTTTATCATTGTTTGTGTGTATCAGCTGATTATACACTCAAGAAACATTGTTATGTCGGATCATAGACTTCTTGTAATGACTAGATTTGAGTACCTTAAGCTGCCGATGTTAGCTAGCATGAGCAGCTCTGATTCTATTGGTGATGCTTAATTGCTAAAAGTGCAATACACCCAACGGCCACTAGATGCTGGCTCCAAAAATCTCTGGTTCCAACTGACTTTAATTCAAACATGGTCATGGTCAATACCGATGTCCACAAGTCATTGTCAAAAAAGACTGAACTCTCACAGATTGGACAGTGTCGTCGGGTTTAAAGGTCAGGTTCATGTCCAAATATGGTCATTTCTGGCCCCAACAAACCAACATGGCCAAATACCAAACTCATGCTCCAACAGGTGATGTCATGTTGGCTTCGTCCATTGTATTTACAGCTGACAGTGTCTCCCATCTAAACACACACTGTTTCTCTAAGTGGCATCATTATGGTTTCAGGTCAGATCCTCATGAAGTCAGAGAAAGTTGTCGAACTCCCTCAAATTGCCGATTCGTGCCACATAGGTGTGAATCTGCCGGTGCACAAAGCCCCTCATCTTGTATCCGACTTGTTTAATGACACCGTGTTAAAGGCGGTGTTATTGTGTTGCTTTAAGCCGGGGGACTTTCCACACGCCGCACAAAACACACACTGAGCAAACACAGAGAAGAATGCACTCACGTCAGCACACGCCTCGCTCTTCAAAGACACATTTGACTGCAAGTGTAAAATGATTGCTCCTCACTTTGAGCCAATTATGGTGATTGAAGCCATAAGAATCCCGGCGCTAACCTCAGGGCTCGTTCTCATGACTTCCCCGTGCAGCCTTCCTGTCTTTGTCTAAACTCAACTGGTAAAAAACACAAAAGTAATCCACGCGTTCCCATGCTAACAGCCACTGTGAGCCACCAATCATCTCCCAGCGTTCCTCTGTTTTCTCTCATCCAGCTCACAAGACAAATCTCTAAATAAACATCATCCCCTGCAGAAACAAGTGCATTTTCATACCCGCGCTCATTATCTCTCATTTAAGTTGCATCCAAACAGCCGCTCTGATGACGGCAATTAAGCTCAGTTCAGTGCAGGGTCAGAGAGGAGAGCTGATGAAGTTAGCCTTTACAATTAAATACAGATAATTTCTTCATGGAGACAATTGGCCTCATTCTGGGTGTTGGAAAAAAGACTAAGATGCTTTGTACAGCAAATAACAGAGCAGCTCTCACAAGAAGACTTGATGAATCCTGCTGGACCTGCAGGGACTTTAACCTGACCCCCAATGGTTTCACACATCATTTCACAAGCTGCAGGTTCACTGTGAACCACGAGCAGGTCCTCAGATCATGTGACCTCATCCCAGCAATCAACAGCATTCTTTCAATTTGTATCAAAATCCAAAATAACAATGTACATGAACAAAGACGTGTGTGAAGTCTCTTCCTCTTAAATGTCTAATATTGTAATAATGGTGGTTAACATGTAACAAAATGTTTCCATTCTGTTGTAATTCAGTACACAAAACATGAAAGAGTTGTATAAACTATGTAATTTATTCTGTTTCATTTATGTCCCCTAAAAAAATGTATCCTGGGAAATTTAAAACTGTTGGAAAAAGTCAGGGTTTCAGCTCAGATACACTAGAAAATAGTATTTAATTAATATCTCCAATATCTAAGTGTCTGTTTGAGGGTTGATGAGTGGACACTGGGACTCTCTTCATTGAATCTGCAGCCTGTGGTTGTTTCTCAGTTTCTCAGTCCAACTGATTTCAGAACAATCAACACGTTTCATCTGCTTCAGTGTGTGTGTTCAGTCTGATCACAGGTGTGTGTTATTATCCCCTGAAGGCCGAGGCTGCTCCTGTGTTTAACTCCAGTCGATACGAGCTCAGAGAGAGACACTCGGCATCATCTGGAAATACAATCAGCCTTCGTGACCCACTGTTATAGTGATGTCATATTACACTGTCATTATCATCATTATTGTTACTATTATCATCCTGTTGTGCTATTGTATCATCCTGTGATCACTAGTGATACTTTCACACCCTCTTTTATTCTCCTTTACTAACTGTGTCGTTTTTAAAGCAATTACTGGAGAGTAAATGGAGTAGCACACACACACACACACACACACACACACACAACACAGCCTCACACACACACACACACACACACACACACACACACACACACACACACTATACACAATGACATCCACACTGACTTCATTGCTTGTACCCCAGATGTCTGGTGTTTTGAGATAAGAGTTCATTGGAAACCAGAGCTGTCAATCAAACTAGCCCCGCCCCTAACTCCTCCCCTTCTCTCAACCTGATATCTCCTTAATGATAAATGATTTTCAGATGGACCACCTGTCAATCAGACTGACCCCGCCCTTGAGTCCTCGCACCAGATCACTGAGAAGAAGAGTTGACTTTATCTTGTTTTTGGAGTGAGCCTCTAGTGGCCACTGGTGGTATTGCACATGTTTGCACTTCTTCAGTAACAACTTTATTTCTTCCCCCGGATGCTTCGTCTGTTTCGACACGGTCTCTGGATCCTCTGGACTCTGTGAGGACTGCAGTAGCGTTCAGGTTTCTGATTGTAATCTAACTTCTGATATTAAGAAGCTGCACACTTCCATACTGTACAACACACACCTCGTTCTTTACACACTGCTGTGGTGTCATGACCTCTACAAGCCTGGGCCACCTACCAGACTGCAGCATGGAGTGGAGGGAGGAGACAAAGTTCAGCACACGAGAGCTGAACATTTAGATTTGTGATTGGTTTCTGCAGATGAAAGTATGTAGAAGTCGTTCGATGCCAAAAAACCAACGGAAGAAGGATCTCAAACGTGTGAATCATCCTCAGAGTGGAAGAAAAACATTTCTCAATAATGAGCTTGTAGACAGTGTGTGTGTGAGTGGTGCTACTGCAGAGTCACCGGGTCGAAGTTTCCTTGAAAGTGCACGTTAGAAATGGCCCTGGGAGAAAAGCAGTACAGGTCAAACCATTGTTACGAAACATGATTTTTGCAAACGAGCTAATGCTGTTTTGATTAGCTGTCAGTCGGCTGTCACATTAGAGAGTTCATTTGAGGTGAAGTGTGCAGTGGATTGACAGACTGCAGAAAGAGGGAGTGACGGAGGGCTGGTGAGGGGGGCGGGGACGCTGGTGCATGTCAGATAAATCATCCAAATGAAGACGTAACTCCAAAAATAACATGTCACCACGTGAGGGGGAAAAAAAGCTACAGCTGGTATAATTAGCATCAAATAAAAACATCTGGATGGTTTGTTTGTGCCAGATGATGCACATCACTCCACCACAGCTTCTGTCAGTCTCCTGGAAAACCTCTCCACTGTGGAGTCTTCAGCTGAGACGGATTCACAGTCACAGAAACTTTCTTCATCCCACAGGGAGGCTGCTGCACATCACATGAAGACTGGAAATATGAAAGGAAATATGAAAAATGTGTCCACACTCAGGAGTTTGGAGTTTGAACGTGGCCATGTTGGTTGTTTGGAGCCAGATCTTTATTAAATGAATGGATCTGTGGTCAAATACAGGCAGAGGGAAAACACTGTGTGCTTGCAGCTCTTTCACAATAAAAGTGGAGTAGGCTTAAATATTCGAGGGTTATTTACTTAGAGCGTAATAATAAACTGTGTGTATGAGGTGGACGTGCTCACTGTGATATCAGCTGTTGGTTTGTGGACTCTTATTCTGAAGCCAGGAGTTTGATATTTGAACAGGGTCATGTAGGTTTTATTTGGAGCAGGAAGTGACCATATTTGGGGGCGGGACTAACCTTTGAACCTGAGGACACTGTCCAATATTTGTGAGACTGGAGTTCACTGGTGAATGAGCCTCCAAACCTGTAACCTGTAAATCATTGGAGACCAGACCTGTCAATCAGACTAACCCCGCTCCTAACTCCTCCCCTTCTCTCAGCTCAATATCTCCTTCATGATGAAATCATT
>OOFC01001673.1:0-12304 GCA_900323345.1 Pseudochromis fuscus | reverse complement strand
CCCCCGCCACAACAGCAAGAGCAGCATATTCAGCTTCAAGGGCCGCAGTAAGGATGTGGGCTCAGAGAACGAATTTGCCGATGACGAGCACAGCACGGTTGAGGAGTGCGAGGAGCGCCGCGGCTCCTTGTTCAGCCCCTACCGGCGGAGCAGCTACAGCGGCTTCCACGGGAAGAGGAACAGCACGGTGGATTGCAACGGCGTGGTGTCGCTCATCGGCCCTGGGCCCGGTGGACGCCTTCTGCCTGAGGTGAAAATAGATAAGGCAGCTACTGACGACAGTGTAAGGAAGTCAATGAGTAGACCTATCTAGGCATGGCCCCCTCTCGTCCGTTACGTTTCTTTCTGGCTCTCTTTCCTCTATTCTGTCATCTTTGCAAGTCCGTATGTATCTCTTGGCTAAGCGCTCGCGCCTCCCCTCCCCCAGCCCCTGCAGTGTATGCTGCCCTCCGACAGTAGGCAAAGGATGGAAAAATTTAGTAGTAATAGCAAATATACTATAGCCATTTTCCTAGGTTGAAGAAACTGGGTCTGTCAGTGACTTCCAGGCTATTTTGTTGTTTGAATTGAGTGATGAATGTTAATGTTTTGAATATGTTAATATCAAATTTGCTCATACATACTGAATACTCACACTATTATACAAGCACTAATCAACTGCTTTGTATTTTGGATCAAACCTCGGTTAAGAGAACACACAGCTTTATTTGTGGGATGGCATCAAGTTCCTGTTTAATGCACTCTAGTAATGATTTTCTTTTGTTAACAAACAGCAAATAATGATGCATTAACATGCTCCAGTGTGTTGATGTGTTCCTCCAGGCATCCAGGTCCTCTGCTAGCCTGTGTGGGTAGATCTACAGTAGGAGGAGGAAGAAACAGAGGGGACCAGCACTGTAGAGCCACAGACACATTTTTATCTGCTTCCCCAATTCCCCTGATGATATGATCCCATACTAGAAGTAACACACACCATCCTATCAGGCCTTTCGTAAAGTACTTTAAGAAACAAAGGAGGGCTGCTGTCCTTGTGTGTCTTTACCTTTCTCTGTTTTCCAAACTCTCCCTGGTCAACAGTAGTAAACTAGTTGTGTCTCATTCTAGTTAGCATGGTAGATTTAAACCCTAAATTAGAACAAGCATGATGTAGACTAGTGAAACAATGGCTATGGTGTCTGTAATTTCCTCTCCTTTTCTTTGACTTGGAGCATGCTCGTGCATGACAACTGGATGGATCTGAACTACCTGCCTCCATATGATCTCTTTACAATGCTCTTGACTTGATGGTTGCAATATAAATTGTATGGTTTCAAAGTAGGAAGATACAGTAGCATCAATTTTCAAGTAACATTAAAAAAGTGGCCAGATTTGGGAGACATTTTTTTGATAAAAATAACCTCATGATTATATTGCAATGGCAGCAAAGCCTCCATTATTGCATGACAGGACTGAAAATGCATTCATGCAGAAGCAGTTCTCCCTGCACAATATCTCACAATCCATTTATTATCTAATTGGGATGAGCTAATTACATTCAAACACAATTAGGTCAAGTAGCCCTAGACCACTGCTCCCACTTTGGCTGAGACCTGCATGCATTTACAGCATACACACATCTTCCTTGAAACCAGCATTGAGATAGAAACGAATGAAACATGCCCCCCTGGCCCCCCCCAACCCCTGAAATTCTGATCCTCGACTACTTTTTTTCCTGCCAATGCTGTTGTGCACTTCCCTCCGCCGGCCACCGGTGGTGATGTGGGATGGTGTTCATGTCCTCTCCATGGGTGCTTGATTCTTCCTCTCCTCCTGACAGCCAACTACTGAGGTTGAGGTGAAGAAGAAGCTGTCGGGCTCCCTGATGGTGTCTGTGGACCAGCTCAATACCTCCTTTGGGCGGAAAGAGCGGGCCAACAGTGTCATGAGCGTCATTACCAACACACTAGTGGAGGGTACTGCCACTTTAACCCAGCTATTTAACCTGCTTTCTCATTATTCTTTAACTAGGGCTGCTCTCATTGGTTGATTAGTTTGACATGAATTTCCTGCTTATCTGCTTTGCATATCCAACAGTACCAGATACATACAATGCATACAATTTTTTCTATCATATTATGCCATTGCATGCAGTATGCTCAAGCACGCAAATATGTTTGGTTTTGATGTATGATCCGCGCTATGTCTTCAGAGCTGGAGGAGTCTCAGCGCAAGTGTCCACCTTGCTGGTATAAGTTTTCTAACACATTCCTGATCTGGGAGTGCTCCCCCACGTGGATTAAGATCAAGGAGATTGTGAACCTGATAGTCATGGATCCCTTTGTGGACTTGGCCATCACCATCTGTATCGTCCTCAACACCCTCTTCATGGCCATGGAGCACTACCCCATGACCACCGACTTTGAGGATATGCTGTCTGTAGGCAATCTGGTGAGTGGTGCTTTTTATGTTCTTTTACTTTTATCCGATTCACCCGTAAAGCATCTTCTCTCCTCCCTCCCAGCAGCTCGTAGAGAGGTGCTATTTTTGGGACTGTAATTGGCAGCTCCTTTATTGCCTTTTCCCATTTGAAAGGGAAAAAAAAAAACATCCTCAAACTCCCTGCTCCCTTCTGGTGTCCATGGATTTCTCTTTTCTTCACATACGTACACACATGTTCCCTGTCTTCTGCTTCTATCTCTCTTTTTTCTTCTTCTCTCCTCTGGTTGAGTGGAGCTGCTGTTTGCCTCAGTGGGACCAGCGTGCCTTCTCTGCTGGTTGGCTGACTGGTGGGAGGCCTGCATTAATATTTCATGAAGCCTGATCGATGAGCTGCTCTAAAATGGTGCCTGAATCATGGCTCAGATAACTCAACCTGGCCATTTTCACTATTAGAATTTATTTATTTTAAGAAAATTGAGTAAATCCAAGCATTGGCACCTTGATTTGTTGTTTAACTTTCCAGTATCTCATTTGTTAATATTCTTTCAGCCAAGCCAAAATGACAACACAAAGGGCAGAGGCACAAATCTAATTATTGCAATGATGAACCCCTCGCTCTGTGTGTGTATGTGTGTGTGTGTGTGTGTGTGTGTGTGTATGTACAGCAATGTGCTCAGGTTTTAATTCACAATTGAAACGCTATTTACCATTTGTGCTCCAGAATAGTTAACCAGTGAAGGCCACGGATGGGGAGGTACAGGTGGAGATTTCTAGGTCACCTTGATGCAATATGAGTCATCGTGTTGCAGACGAGTACACACGCAAACTCGCACGCACTTACACACACTTACATTATGCATTTATTCATTATGTGGCCTGTATGATTGAGGATAGCCCTCAGTGATTTATTAGAGCTGTTACGAGACCACAGAAGTGCCATTTCATCCTCACTGACTACAGAGCAGCTGGTGCACGGGCCCACACACACACACACACACACACACTAGCATTAACTAGATGTGCTGCCTCTTTAAACAATTGGATTTATCCTACTGGTGAAATGCATTAATATGCAATTACCCTTGCTGTCAGTTAAAACATGATCAATTTGTCTTTAACTTCTTCAATCTGCCTCTCAGATAATGGAGCAGAACAAATATCTTGAAGTGTGAATCTTCCACTTTGTGCCATGCTTCACGTTCACCCGCGAAACATGTTGTTGAGCCAAAATTCATTTGTTGAAATCTGTTCTGTTTTCCTACCTGCCAGGTGTTCACGGGGATCTTTGCAGGAGAGATGCTGTTCAAGCTTGTGGCCATGGATCCGTACTACTACTTCCAAGAGGCCTGGAACTGTTTTGATGGATTCATTGTGACGCTGAGTTTAGTGGAGCTGGCTCTGGCTGACGTCGAGGGTCTCTCTGTGCTGCGGTCATTCCGATTGGTAAACGCTTATTTTAGCTTATATGCTGCAGATAGCATATCAAGTTAGCATCTTTTCATGTAAATTCTCTACCTCAAAGTCATAATACAAAGTAGTTGCTGCATCTTTATGCTATTTTTACTTCGCTGAAGAGAAGCTAGTTAAGCTGTGATATTATGACTAAATCACATCCCTCCTACTCTTCAGCTGAGGGTGTTCAAGCTGGCCAAGTCGTGGCCCACCCTCAACATGCTGATCAAGATCATCGGTAACTCCGTGGGAGCCTTGGGAAACCTGACTCTGGTGCTGGCCATCATCGTCTTCATCTTTGCCGTGGTGGGCATGCAGCTGTTCGGAAAGAACTACAAAGACTGTGTGTGTAAGATAAATATCGACTGCGAGCTGCCCCGCTGGCACATGAACGACTTCTTCCACTCCTTCCTGATCGTCTTTCGGGTCCTGTGCGGTGAGTGGATAGAAACCATGTGGGACTGCATGGAGGTCGCGGGCCAGGCCATGTGCCTCATCGTCTTCATGATGGTCATGGTCATTGGTAACTTGGTGGTAAGTGTCCAGATGGGACGGTTTTTAAAGTCTTGAAAGTATTTTAATGTGGTCAGAGATGGAAAAATCAGCGCTCAACATCAAGTTTTTAATTGTGTTCGAAGGTGTTGAACCTGTTCCTTGCCTTGCTGCTGAGCTCATTCAGCGCTGACAACTTGGCTGCGACAGATGACGACGGTGAGCCCAACAACCTGCAGATTTCCGTCATGCGCATCAAGAAGGGCATCGCGTGGATTAAAACGAAGGTGCGGATACTGGTGGCCAGTCTGCTGAGGAAACCTCCAATAGAGGACGAGCAGAAGCCTTTGGACGACATGTATGACAAGAAGCTGAACTGCATTGCTAATCACACCGGGGTGGACATCAACCGTGACCTGGACTACGCCAAGAATGGTAATGGAACCACCAGCGGTATTGGCAGCAGCGTGGGCAAGTATATGATCGACGAGGACCACATGTCGTTCATCCACAACCCGAACCTGACTGTTTGCGTGCCGATAGCTGTGGGAGAGTCTGACTTTGAGAATCTCAACACGGAGGACTTCAGCAGCGAGTCAGACATTGAGAATAGCAAAGAGGTCAGTGAGAGGACTTTGCATATATTATCCACATCTAAGAGCTCATCACAGTAACACAGAAACAGACGAGAATCTGCGGCATACAAACAATGTTTTTCACAGCAACATATAAATAATGATGCTCCACATGTTGTTTTTGTGGTTTATCATCCTCAGCAGCGCCATGCTGTTCAGTTTTCTCTCTCAGTACAGTAAAAGGGTGTGGCTGCTCTGCTCTGCTTAGACTCCAATGTAACTCCATTACTCAATAAAGCCATCTTGAGTGGCTCAAGCAGGCAGGCGATGTGGATGAATGGACGTCTGCTGACGTATCTCTTTTGATAAAATGCATTTAGAAGACTTCCAGAGCAGATGATCTGACATTTGATATTCCATCTCAGTGTGATGTGAATGATATGTGATGTTCAGGATAGTTATGATGTCCATCTCTGTGTGGGAAATAAATCTGCTCTGTGATCAAAGATCAAAGTTTTTCCATTTGCAGATTAAGGCCGATGCGATTTGGAAAATTGTATAAAATGTACATTTCCTCGCAGGTCCCAGAAGTCATCACGAGTTCAGTTTTTACCTCAGTGAGCAGCTCTTAGTTCTGCAGTGAAAACTAAATCGTTCACATTTGTTTATTGTGATTGTGTCTGTCTTATTTGTATTCAGGCCTGCATGTTTATTTGGATGTTATTCCTCATACATCTGCTTCCTCACAGCTGGACGACACCAGTTCTTCAGAGGGCAGCACCATCGACATCAAGCCAGACGTGGAGGAGGTGGTGGTGGTGGAGACGGTGGAGGAATACATGGAGCCGGAGTCATGTTGGACAGATGGTGAGACCACTGCCTCCACTGAACCCATTACCTCCACTCCACAACACAGAGATTCCCCAGGGCTGAGTGGAAATTGTAGAGCGGCAGGGTGAAGGACAGTTTCATTATGAAGGATCACTCACCCATGGAGACTCCATCTATTTATCAGTCTGTGTGTGTGAGACTGATACAAAAGTACATTTACAGATAGTTGTACGTAAAAAGCCCATGTTTTTGAGTTAAGATAATGGAAATGACTTGAATAAAGTAAAACATTGGTAACTTTTTACTATGTGTCTGATAAATGTATATCAGTGAGTGAACAGTAGCCAGTCCCAGGGTGTCTGTGGGATCTATCAGCAGTCTGTTTGAAAAGTTCAAAAGCTCCATGGCTTGGCAAATAGAAAATGTACTTCCAAACTGTAAATGTAATTTTTGGTTCACTCTTTATACTAATTACACAAAATATCAAATTCTCATGTTCCTACTTGTTTCCAGAAATGTTGCAGTTAATATTTTATCTCATCCTGAACTTCCTTACTATATGAAACGTCTCTTCCTCCTCGTACCCTCAGCTTGTGTGGCCAAGTATAAGTGCTGCGACGTCGACATCACTATTGGCTGGGGGAAGAGCTGGTGGTTCCTCAGAAAAACCTGCTACCTAATTGTGGAACACAACTGGTTTGAGACCCTGATCATCTTCATGATTCTCCTCAGCAGTGGCGCCCTGGTAAGGAGGCCTTGGTCTTGTGTTAGCGTCTGCAGCCATCTGCAAATCATGAAACAGACTCTACTGTCACATTAGACAAAAAAACACTTTACTAACACAAAATCTAAATTGGTAAAAATAAAGACGTTAAGAATAAAGGTACCTTACAGACAGCAGAGAGGAGGCAAAACAAGCTGATCAGCA
Source organism: Pseudochromis fuscus (assembly GCA_900323345.1). Classification (NCBI taxonomy): domain Eukaryota; kingdom Metazoa; phylum Chordata; class Actinopteri; family Pseudochromidae; genus Pseudochromis; species Pseudochromis fuscus. Next base: position 5,608 of record OOFC01001673.1, on the reverse strand, counting down.
GTGTAGTCAGCTGGTCTGGGGAGGGGCCAGAGGCGCTGGTGATTGATGGAGCGTACCATTTATCAAACGGGGGATCTATTTGTGGGGGTGGAGGAGGCCTTGTTCTCAAGCATTTGAAATGCTACCAAAATAAGAGCAAAGATCCTGCAAATTTATGTATACTACTATAGTATTTCATAGAGAGCAGATCTTTTCTTTCTTTTTTTCTCTTGCCTGTAAATCACTGTAAGTCATCAGCCATCTGCAGGCCTGTAGTGCCAGATACAATTTCAGTAGCAGAAGTGTAAATCATTGTGTGCAGTATTTTTACTGTGACTGACCTGTGTTTGTCTCCTATTTGTGTACAGGCCTTTGAGGATGTGTACATTGAGCAGAGGAAAACCATTCGGGTCATTTTGGAGTACGCCGACAGGGTTTTCACCTACATCTTCATCCTGGAGATGTTGCTGAAATGGGTCGCCTACGGTTTTGTCAAGTATTTCACCAATGCTTGGTGTTGGCTGGATTTCTTCATTGTGGATGTAAGTCTAGCTCTTGTTTTCTTCCACTGTGTGTAGCAGGCTAGAGTAGCTACATGGTCCTCAACCACACCCTGCTCCAACAGCAACACGATTCACACAGTCTCAGTGGAGCTAATGCTAATTTCTGCAGTTAGATAATAACTTAGCTTTTGCTTTATTAGATTATCAACCACATTATATGTTCTATATATATTATATAGATACAGCATATAATGTTTTTATTATTCTATTTAAGTGTTGCCCCAATTGTTGTCTATTGGGTGTGGTTAGGTTTAAGAGGTCAGGTTATTAATTGAATATCTGCTTCATGGGTTGGATTAGGTGAGAGGGCATGTTGCTTACAATAAAAGACTTCTTTATTATATTCACTCCTGCTGTAAGGACAGTGTTTTACAAGGCTTTGCTGCAGTCTGTCCATATTGAGAGCACACATGCCTCAGTCATCTTTTACAACTCCATCAAGTAACAATCTGTATCTTTCACTTGGTTTATCTCTGAGGTGCTTGAATATGTTCTGCTTCTGAATGAAGACGCTGGTTTTTGATGTAACGAGCAAGAAACAGTTTGTCTGTTTCCCTATTTACAGATTTATGTCACTTTTAGAGGCAGGATTAGATGAAGTCATTCTAATCCAAACACAGATATTTCATACAAACTACTATCAGCTGATCAATAACTGAGCTTATTGATTACAGCCATATTCAAGTCATGCTCAGAGCATTGGGATGTGTTGAAGATGTGTTTCTGTACAGCTGTCTCTGCCTGTGTTTCTGACCTGTAAGATGTTTGATATGTGCCTTTGTCCTCTCTCTCTGTGTTCTGCTCTGCTCCTTGTGTCAGTCAAGACTGAAAGTCCAGAACAGGGATTATTTACTCTATTCTTTGGCAGCTACACATGAAACCATCACTGATCCTCATTTATTTGTGTTTGTTTTTTTTTATATGACCTAACCCAGATTGTGATGTTGCTGAGATGTCTGTGGCAATTTCAATCAGATCTCAGTCCTAATTTTGAACTGAAGATGCTCAAAGCATTTGGATTTAGCTGAATCGAGGACTAGGTGGCACTGTGTGGCAGTAATTGGATAGAATAAGAATTTCCCTGACTTCTGACTTTCTCCTTGAACTAACCACCTCTCCGCAGTGTCCAACACCTCAGCCAATACCTGTGAATGGACTCCTATCAATGGCCAGAGGTTGCCATGTTGATCGATTATAAGCTCCTGTTATTCAGACCCCCTGCAGCACCATACACATATTACATCCTATAGATAGATAATGCACACTTAGTTTAAAATCCTGCATTCATGCATTTACACAAGTAAATCTTAAAATTACACTTGCATATACAACAGTTTTCTTTAAAAAACAAAACAGCTATTTTAAATTCATACATTCAAAGCTCGACACATACAGGAAGTGTAGTGATTGTAGTGTTTATATTCACACCACATTGTACTGATTCTGGTTATTGCCACTGTAGAGTCCCTGACTGTTGGTGTGTTGTCCAGCCAAACACTCGGGGCAGTGCTATGTTTCCCAAGTTGTGAACATGTTGCTAAAGAGTGACGTCCCTCCTCCTCCCCCTTCCTTCCCCGTCCTCCTTTGAATCCCTCTTGGAAGTGTAACCTCAGGAATGTGGTGATATTGTGCTGAGATGTAATGATGGTGGGTGACAGGCGGCCAGCGGTAAGTTTGGTCTTCACTAGCGCTCCCCCTCAAAAAAAAAAAAAAAAGTTAAATACCTTGTGCCCGATGAGTCTGGGCTGTGTTGTGGCCTGACTGTGCCTCTGTGTTGTTGGGTGAAACCATTGCCATGGACTCAGATAGTCATGGGGGGGGCACCATCATTCGACCGGCCTGTATTTTTCTCTTAAGTGTGGGTGTGCTTGTGTTTTCGTATGGGTGTGTTCCTCCTCATTTTCCCGTTATTGTAAGTTTCTGTTTTCCATTTGATTTCTTGATTTTCATTATAAAAATGTTGTTGTATTTTATTGTGTTTAGAAATACAATGATTGAGACTTTAATGTGCAGCAACAGCACAGAATATGAGTTAGTTAAATATATTTTTGATACTTTGCTTACGTTATAGGACTGAGACTTCTAGAGTGTCTTCAATAATCGTTTTAATTAATCACAAAACAGGATGTAGGCAGTTCTTTTATGGTAGTGACACTGAGGTGTGTGAGCGTAAGGCTGATAGGTGTCACACTCCACTCATCTTTCTTTTTCACTCAGATTATTATCATTGTTTTGTTGTGTTTTTCCCTTTGTTTTTAGTTTGTTTTATTTCTGTTTGGTTTGTGCTGTCGTCATCATGGGATCACAGCCCCAGATGTCATTGGGCTTGCCTTGCAGAGCTCTGTGAGAAGGACGTTGAGACACTGAGGCCGCTACCACACAGCTGGCCCAGCGGGGGGCCAGAGGCCAGGCACCCCAAAGTGGGGCGTCTCCAAGGGGTCAGGCTGAAGGTGACAATTACCCCAAACACTGTAGTGTAGATCAAGGCAAAATCTTTATTTTACTGTCTCCCTGTCAGAAGAGCTGCTAACTTCTTGAGAGGCATCTTTGATAAGGTTTGTGCTAAAGAGTAAGTACTCTGAGAAATGTCAGTCATTTAAATAAAGACTTTTTCCAGGACAGCCTCGACGTTTGAACAGTATCCAACATTTATTTATAATAAAAACCTGAGTCCTCCTCTGCTGCTCTTTACGTAGTTCTGATGAACTTCTAAATAGTGTAAATGCTTTGCTGCCTGCTAGCATCAGTCAAAATGAAGATTTTGCCTGGTACAAACCTCCCTCCGTGATTTTTGGTAAGCTTTGGATGTTGTGTTACTTCTTGCGGTGAGTTTGACCGGTTGGTGTCGGTGGCTGGTTGGAGGTGCTTCACATGTGTTTACTGTTGATATTTTTCCTTATTTGTAAGGAACTGGCACTCCCCCTGTTTCAGTCCTTCCAGCATCCAGACCAAGAAAGTTGCCCTTGAGGGAAAAAAGAGATTCTGAGGGTACGATTTCTGTGATCATCTCGTAACAAATTGATCTGTATTTGACTACATTTTTAACCTAATTCTAATGTAGATCCATATACCTGCATTTTGCATCTTCAGAAATCAGCATTCAGTCAAAGAACCCTCCTTCACGCTGCCTCCCTGTGCTGCAGACACTCTGTAATGGCTGTTTAGAACACTTTAAGTGACTTCATCACTGCTAAGTCAATCCCACACTTCTTCCGACTCCTCAAGGAGCATTAGTGCAGCTTATTGACCACAGTCCCCATCGTCCATTTCCTCTTTGGTTAACAACGCAGTACTGTTTATGTGTTGGGCTTAGATCAACTATATGGCCCAGAGCTGTAGAAGACTCACAGCCACTTAAGACACTTAGCCTGTTGTTACTACTGTACTGCAGTACTGTACATTTATTATGCTCAGATGAGTCAGATTTTGTGAAAGAGAAGAGTTAGTTTGAGGATGCAGTCAGTGCTTTAGCCTATGATGACACAGTATGAAGAGTTCTTTGGCTGCAGGGATCCCTTGGTGGCTGCTACTGGACGTGATGAGGGGCTGCACCAGTTTCTTTGAGGTTGTGTGCTGTTATTGTTAACTGTGTGTAACTGTGTGTATTTTTGTCCTTTCAGTGCCATCCAGTGCTAATAACTATTATCCGGTGTGCCCTTAACCTCCATCCCTGTTTCTTGTGTGTGGTTCATGTGACTGTGGCTCTCCTATTTGACTCTTAAAATGCTCTGTGACGAATTGATTTGATGTCTGAGAAAGAAAAATGGCAAAATGACACACTTGTACATGTTTACTTGTATTCTTTCTCTTAGGTTCCGTTAGTTTGTCTGTCTTAAATTATATGGGATTTTATGCCTCAGCCCAAGAGCGACATGGAGAGACAATGTTAGAGGGGCAAGGGTAAGGCTCTCAAGTCTGTTGGGTTTTTATCAGCTTCTACAGGGTAACCTTTCTCCTTCCCTTCCCTCCCCTAAATCCTCTTCCTCTGCTCTTCCAGTCCCTTCGCTTGTATCTTTACTAAATCATGTAGCACTCTTTTCTGCCTAATTTACCCTCTATTTGATTCTTATGTCTCTATCTCCTCTCTTTCTCTCTCAACCCCAAATTTCTTTGCAGGTACAAAGGACTTTTCACATCTCGTCAACTGCCCCAAAATAACTGACAAACAATCCCTATGGCCTCCTGCTACTAAAAATACTACGCACATAAAACCTATACTAAACATTGACCTTCTCTCTCAGTGTATATACATGTATAAATGCAATAAAATACATGCATATACATTCATAGATTTATGTGTGTATGTCAAGCAACTCTCCGCCTACACCAGGGCCGTCTCTCTTCCCTAGTGAATATTCTCACTTCTAACAGTTTGGAACCTCTTTTGCTTCTCTGTTTTTGTGTAGGTCTCTATAGTCAGCCTTGTAGCTAATGCGCTGGGCTACTCCGATCTAGGGCCCATTAAATCACTCAGGACACTAAGGGCCTTGAGACCCCTCAGAGCCTTGTCACGTTTTGAAGGGATGAGGGTAAGATCCAAAGCTAAGCAGCTGATCCTTCCGCATGCCCATTCAACAGTTTAAAGCATGCTAGAACTGATCTAAAAAAAAAAAACAACTAAAAGGACAAAAAAAAATCCAAAATATTGGGGGATTGTTTTTTAAACCAAGCAATGAAAGCCAAAAACAAGTCACCTTTTCATGCGCAATCCTGTACCATGCCTTTGTTAGAGCCAAAGAATAAGTCATGATGCAGCTGGGAGACTGAGTAAAGTAACAGTAAAGTTGTATTGCCAGCGGAAAAAAAACATACATTTCAATTGAATTTCTTTAACAAACAAAAAATATATCTATCATTACAAATTGATTTGTTTGATGATGATTAAAAAAAAAAATTACCCAAAGAGCAACAGAAATATCTTTCACAAAGCTGCCTCATCACATAAGTGACAAAAGTTCTGATGACTTCATTTTACGTTGTTTCTTCTTGATTGGCCAAATTGAATGTGAAATTGGTTGAAGCTAAACGTACATGCCATCCCATAGAGCATTCAAATCAACAATTAG
>OOFC01001670.1:12836-27781 GCA_900323345.1 Pseudochromis fuscus | reverse complement strand
AAAAAAAAAAAAAAGAGAGAGAGAGAGAGAGAGAGAGAGAGAGGGTGGGGGGGAGGTTTAGGTGTACAATAACAAAATTTAGAAATCAACATGGAAAAATTGGATTTTAAATTCAGAAAAGTGGTATTTTAAAAACTTTACAATACCACAAATATTTTACAGTATGCAAGAGATCTGAAAATATGCCTGAAAGTGTGCACATCTTACTAAAATTTAAAACAGGAACAATGAAGGAAGGTTTCACAATCCACACAGGCCTATTTGCATTTTCCTTTTCACATTTTTTTTTTTAAGAAATTACACTTCTAGGGTTTGGGAAAAATGTAAGTGCTAACTGTGTGCACTGGAACACACGAGGGGTTTAAAATAAAGCATATGTAGATCACACCAAAAGTCCTATTGCTAGCAAGCTAACATACATCCAGTGTCCCACAGTGCAATGTGACAGATCCGTGCCTAAGCCGGCCTGGCGGGGCCTGCGCCCTGATGTTTGCAGAGATCAGAGAGAATCATCTGGGTTAACATGGTAATTATACGGCAAAGCCCTGCTATCTCGGGCTGGATCTGATACTGTTTTTCTCCTCTCTGCTCAGAGATCTCAGGCCTCCAGTCAGGGGGAGCGACAGCCGTCTTCCTCAGCTAATCCCTCAAGAGGTGTTCCACCACTGTCAACTTAATGAAAATAAGCAAACTGTGAGAGCACGCATTTGATTACAAGAATAAAAACCAGCATCAAAATTTAGTCTTACTAGTGTCAATACTGGCTTGAATAAAGTCATTTTTTGTCATGTGTCCTGAATTAACAGTAAATAGATTTATCAATCATCTAGTAGTGGCTGATGATTGTCTTATTGAATTCTTGTCAAGTGAATTTAAAGTTACACTGCATACACTGGCACAATAAAATAACTGCCTTGTGTTATTGTACACAAGTACAATAACTTGCAAACTTCAGGCAGGTGTGTATGTATGTTTTTTCCACTCTGACCTGTACACTAATATCCAAACATATGCATATAAAACATCACAGTGCTTGGTGACCTGGAGAGAAAATAATTGTCTGAAGCGATTATGAAATGAACACTGACAACAACATTCAGCTGATTTACATAACATGATGAACCATGCAGATAATGTCATGTTTTTTGTTTTGCAGAACTTGCACATTTTAAATAAAACATCTGACCTTTGACAACACTAACATAATATCTTTTTCCCTTCTTGTGTGGTATTAAAGAATAATGTTGTGCTAACCTTCAATCACTTTCACTGCGGATAAATGATAATCGCTTTACCTATAATGTCGACAGAATGATCTAATATAACTATTATCCTTGTATTGATCACTGTTTCAGCTTTTTAAAAAATGTGGGTGAGGAGTGGGGGGCTGTTTCTGTTTTTCTGTGCTTACATCTGTATTTATGTTTTTTCTGTATTTATTGTAATATGTATTGTTTCTGTGACCGCAGGTGTGCCCTTCAACCCCAAAGTCATTAGCCTTTGCCGACTGGGTCTCTAAACTGCATTACGCTGGTGCAAAACACGTGCAGAGAAAAAGAGAGACAAAGAGAGAGAGAGACACAGAGAGACAGAGAGAGCGGGAAGGGGAGGAAGGCTCCAGGGCCAATTACGGCCCCAAGAAAACAAAGGGCTATATTTCAATGATTCCTCCAGCTGTGCTGTTTATGAGCTGTGTGCTTAGTCTCAGTGACCTTCACCTCCACACTTGCCCTCTCTGAGGGAAAACAAGCTAAAATTGCCTGATGCTCAATCTTTCATTTCCCCTTGTTTTCCCAGTATTTCCACTTTTTCTTTTTAGTAGCTTGCTGAAAAACATTGTTTATTTGATTCGTGGTTCTTTTAATATTTGTTGTTTCAGTTTTTCATGGCGTAGCACTTTTAGTGCCACCTCGACATTGTGTCGCGTATGAAATAGTCTCAGATGTAAAAGTAAGAAAAAATATGGACTAATCTAAGGCTTAATGGCGAGGTGTGTGTCATATGTAACCTTTATAACTTTACCTGTCAGTCAGCCCCCGACCACCGCCACCACCACACACACACGTACGTGCACACCCATTACAGACCTCATAAGCAGGGTCTGGGTATCAGTCACCGTGGCCCTTTGACAGGTCTAACCTTCCCAAGCGGCAGGATACACCATCTTCACTGCAGTCCTATTGACCAAAGCAATAAGCCATTCTATATGGTGTATTAAAGTAATTTTCCACATGCTACCTCAGCACGATCCATTGTTCATGCAAGCTTCTGCTGACCATGAAGAGAGGTTGGAAGGAGGGGAAAAAAACTTCCCTGTGCTCCCAGACCAAATTGCAACACTTTGCACGGTTTACATCATTTAAGGAATAAGTCCTCTGCTGGAATTTCTTCTTCTTTTCTTTTTTTTTTTTGCTGTCTGACTTAAAAGGTATAGTCATTATCACGGTCACTCATGAAGCAATTTGGAGCTGCCAAAGAGAGACAGGGGTCCCAGCAACACCTCAACACTTGGAGGCATATGTCTTTACAATCCTGAGAGCATGTTCCATTCAAATGTTCTCAATCCAGTCTCCCATTTCATTCCTCTTAAATTTGCAAGCAAAAAAAAAAAAGAGAAAAGGAGGGGTCCTTTTGTTGGCAAGCAGTGGCTGTGTAATATGCTGAGGCCATCTGCGTAGTCCGGTGGCTGCCCTCCCCTGCTTCTCGTGTCAGAGGTGGTGTTGGAATCGCTGTGTACCTCACCCTGGCCTCTGCTGAAATCAGCTCCAGTCCGGGACCATGTGACAAATGATTCCAATCTAGGCTGAGCGCCCTTGACTTGACCCTGACCGCTGTAGACAATAAGGGCAAGCTCAGTCACTGGAAAAGATGTTCTGCGCTAATAAACCCGAGTGCAGACCAGGGGTAGCAGTGAGCGGCGGCACGGCCTGGGGGGGGTGGTGGTGGTGGTTCAGGGAGAGAGGGGAGGGAGGGGGAAGAGTTCAGGTTCTGACCTCTCAGGTGCAGGTTGATAATGAGTCTCCCTGTTTGCTCTGTGAAAATGACCTCAGAGAGATGAAAGGAGCCAGAGCACAACAAAGAGCCTCATTCTCTGCTCCTCTGAAATGGGATCATTCTTGAGGATTGGCTTATGAATGCACTTTCTATTTCATTGCTTTTAAAGGGCACTTAAGCCAAAATACAAACATGTAAAAGTAGTCGGGCTAGATGCCGCCACACAGCCACTGAAACCAGGCACACCTCCTCTCAGACCCCACACATGCAAACAAAACAGTCAAACGCACAAATAAAAGCAGACGCTCACTTGCACACGCACATGCGAGCACAAACACACACACCGACAGCATCCCAAATCCTGCTTGTGCCTCCCCTTGTCTCCTTAATAAACCCTATAAAATGAGTGTGCTCTTGCCAAGCGTGGTGCCGTAAACATGCCACTCCAGAAAGGTTCTGGGCATCCCGCTAGTTATGCTAATGAAACCCCCACCCTCCACTGTTTTTCACTCTCTCTTATCCTGCTGGCACAGCCTTCAGTCTTCCGCAGTACACCACTCCATTGTCATCCCCTGCCCCTGTTCTGCTGGCATCAGACTAGATAATACACAGCAAAACGAAGATCCAAGAACCCTTGTAAAAAAACATGGCAAGAGAATAATATGGTTATTATTTCTTTGAACTCAAAACCAGGCCATTGTTCTTCATTTTTGTGTCCCAATTTGTAGCAAAATATGGTACAAAATATGATTATCTTAACAATGTGCATGCATGCATGGCTAATTATAATGATATAAACAACATTTCCAAGGTAAGCAATAAGAAAGGAAGCAAGACAAAGGTCACAATATACTGAGCAAACCAACCCTCACATCCGTCTGACGAGCTTTGAGCAGGCAAAGTTGTTCGCAGCCAGAAAGTGGAGGCAGGACTTCTTGTGGCGCTGGTTCTGGCGTGGTAAAGTGTATCAGCAGGTTCTTTGTCATGGGGACTTTCAGGAACTTAGTGCTTAGTTGAACTTAGAGGCGAAAGTGCTGGGCACGACAGGAACCACAGAAGTCTGCTGAACTCTGCTGAGTGTCAATCTGGAAACCAGGATTAGACCCTCCATCCTTTGGCTCCGAAACACAAAACCCACTTGTCACCGCGGTCCAAAGTTTTGTTTGTGTGAATCTAAGTGTGAGTAGGTGTGCGAGAATGTGCGTGTATTTCTGAATGCACGTGTGTGTGTGTGCGCGCGTGTATGAGTCTCATGCATCTTCAAGGTCTTGTGTGTATGTGGCTTACTCAGAGTTGTTCAGTAAGCCAGGCCTCTGACATGTGGATTTGTGGCTTGACTGCAGAGGAGTTTATCACAGATAATTACGTAAGAATGTGCTGGAAGAGGAACAAACCACGGACAGTCTGGGCTGGCAGATGCTGAGCTTCGGCCTACACAGTGCCCCGTGCTCCCTGCACTCCAGACTCACACACTCCAGCCCCCACTGGGCCTCTCTAAGCTTGAAAGGGCAGCAGAGAAAACACTGAATCGCTGGAGAGCCCAAATGAGCTTCTCTTTTATTTCTCACCCTTCAGCCCCCTTACCTCTCTTTCATCCACCATGCTTCACACATTAAGCACAGTACAGTTTACTGCGCACACAAGTGATCATCTTCCTCATATCTTGTGACAAATTAGCTACATTAAATATCAGGATTGTAAATTCACAATAAATAAATGTGCTTATGATTTAAAACAGTCACTTACCAACACTAGTGAAGAATAAAAAATATATATCAACACAGATTTTGTTGCTTTTTATGTTTTATGTATTGAACTTTTCTGTATTTCTAGAAGAAAACAGGTGGGTGAGTGAATTTTTGAGGATGGTAACCTTGCATATAGCAAGATCTTTTTACAGGAATCCATGCATCCCCTGCACAGAGTGTTGACACATCTGTTTAAGCACTACATTAAAAAAAAAGTACTTTCAGCTGCTAGAAATAGAGGAAAAAGAAACAGGTGCAGCAAGATAAAAAGGTAAACTTTTGTCATGGGCACATTTACTCGTACATAAAGACCATCACCGCCGATAAATTCCCACCCAGAGATGTTCACGCTACAGCAGCAAGACCAGGAGGTGGTTGTGGGGCTGAATGGTTTATTCTTTATTATGAAGGGAACCGAGAGCCAAGAAACCATTGAGACGCCTTTTGCTAAGTTCCCTCTCTTGTACTTCACCATTAGATGGAAATGATTTCTGATCACTACCCAGCAGCCCCTGAATCAAATGAGTGACCCCAAGGTGAACATGGTGCTATATAGCCCCATTGCAGGCTCATTCAGCCATTCATCCACTGTAGACATCATTACGTCCATATTTTACAGGTGTCAAAAGTGATATCGCTATACTGTGTGTGCCCGTGTGTGTGTGACTGAGAGGGAGAGAGAAAAGTGGAAGATGACCTGTAAAATAAGACATATCTCTTCTTAAACTGGAATCACTTATCCTTTTAATTTATATGTTGTGCTTCAAAGACAACACTGGTACAGATTATGTGGTGGAGGAGGCTTCTCTCTGTTTAAAATGTTACTTCTAAATAGATAAATACCTTTTTTTTTTTTTGAGTTAGTATTTATTACACTTATGCCTCCATCCTGGGCCAATTCTCTAGCACTCATTACAACAAAAGTTATTTTACTTATCCACAGCAGGTCCAATAGTTTCTCAAGTTTAAACAAACAAAAAAAATCTGTGAAAAATCAATGGTGTACTCTGAACCACAGGGCAGTGTTATGCTCTTTAAGATCCAAAATGGTCACTTTTTGCACATGTTAAGAAAGGTTGCCTCCAGTATTGAGTGTGTGCTAATGTGGGGAGGGGAGGGGCATGTCTCTATTGCAGATGGATGTGTGGGGGCATATCTATGTGCTGGTGTAGTGAATTGGAAATAGAAGTTTATAAGGGCGCTGGCAAAAAGCTCTCCTCTGCCCTCTCAAGATAATGAAAACAGTGAAGCGGGAACTAAAATCTGACCACTGCAAAACTGAAACCGCACCGAGGTAGGAAGATGAATAACCTTGTGCACCAGCCCACTGAATTCTGGATATCAATGCCTTTTCAATTCACTTACTTTTTGTAATCATCAAGGTCAAAAGGCAATTTCTGCAACCGCAGAAATAAATAAAACAGGTTGGCAGTAAATTAAATAGAAAGGGGAACAAAGTCATGCCTCTAGCTAGTAACAGAAAAAAAACAAGGGTAGAAAATCTCACATGAAAGCTAATTTTAGATAACATCAAGCTTTGCCATTTGACTAATTGGAATACACTTCAGTCTTCATACAGAAATGCCATTAGCACTTAAAACATTTTGTGTGAAAGATTTTTGTTATGCAAAGCATTATTTTTTCCATCCATGACTGCATCCAAAAGCTGTTGATAGTGGATGTGGTAGGTTAATCCAATTGTTTGTTATTATTGCTGTAGTTTAAAAGAACACTGATTGTAACACTTTTGTTGTCTTCTGCTGTAATTTCACTTAGGCTAATAAAAGCCCAAATCCTATCACTTAATTCATTACACAATGTTCCCGATATTCAACCAATGTTCTACCTTTGTTTTCTTTCACTTTCTTTGTAATAAAATATGTTGGCATACACACACACATGCTGACAATCATGGCCTGATACTGTCTAATGCTGCACCTGAGCATGTTTATACAACCAACAGTTATCAGCTCTGGTGCTCATGATGCTATGGTGGTATGATGATAAATAAGTCAAGAAAAAATTATAACTACTATGACTTATGTTCAGGAAAACCACATTAACTTTATCCAGACAAAAAGTCCCACAGGGTAGCCTGGTCTTGCCGTGAAGTTTTAAACCTACTACCTCAAACGGCACATGCACCAGTAGAAACTTGCTGACAACATTAATGCGGAAAAAAAATTGCCATAATTCAACAGTCTTTGAAGTAAAAGGCTCATCTTGTGACACTGCTCACTTCATTCAAAAGCAGCATCTGCTGCTGTGTATAAAAATGTCTTTGTCTACGAGTGTAACAACTTTTAAAATATGCTTTTTGGACCAGTAACTTTATTTTAGAATATTTCCTATTTTTAACTCTTAATTAACTTAAAAAATAAAATCAATAAAACCTACTTTTTTTTAAATAGCAATTTTTATCACCCGAATAATCAACATACAGTACATAACATTTATTCTGGTTTCACAGACAAGAAGGTGATTCATGTAATCTACCTTTCTTCTCCTTTTTCCTTTTATGTCACCCACATACTCCTGGTCTCTCCCTGTTTTTAGTAGCTGCTATAAAATCTTTGCAGAGTTTCTTCGTTTTTCTTTTCTCAAAATGAGATGGCAGATAAGTGAACTTTATTAACTTGCGATCATGTGATACTGCGTAAGTGTCAGCCACGACTCAAGGTTATTGTGTGATATGGGCTCAGGCTTTATATGGCTCAGCATAGTGGATTAAATCAATAATACCAAATCGTGAGTACTGCCATTTACAGCATGATGCCAGCAGGAATTTCATTCCAGCCATAACTCTCCACACTGGGCTCCACGAAGTTAGTAACAAGAGGCCCTTATGAAAAACTAAACAAGTTGTTGGGGTCGTGCAGTTTATTCCTCAAGGTTACATCACACCCCAACGGCCAGCCTCCTACTACACAGCCAGAGGTCTCGCATTTGTCTGGCTCTTCGTCAGGGACAAATTTCTTGTTGCTTGCAGCAAGACGGACGCTTTTATTAAGTGTTGGCACCAGACAATGTGGCCTCCGCCTGTTTTATGTGCCCCTGATTCTGCTCTCTCGGCACATGGTAAGAGTCTATTCTGACAAACCAACAGAATATTTACTTTTTGTCCAAGAAGCCAGTGCATTTTCACAATAAAAAAAAAGAAAACAAACAAAAAAGGTTAGAACAGTTTATTACTGTTTAGAAACCTACCTCTGAAAGCAAAGCAAGCATACACACAAGAAAGAGTAATGATATGTTTTAGGTCAATATTTTACACAATGATGCATTTTGGGAGGCACACCTCTACAAGGCATGTGTGAAACAATGGGTGTCATAACTGCCCCGTGCAGCTTATTAATCTTCCCTCGCCCTGTAATCAATCTGTTTCTCCCCCCGTTGCAAACACCGGTTACATTCCTGCGTTAAACGAGAGACCATCTTTCACCGAGGCTCAAAAGGGTGGCTCCAGGATGGTGATGTCTCTCTCATACGAAGCAGCTAGAACTAACAGCACAAAACGACTTCCTCAGGATGTTTTTAAATCAATGACAGCAAGATTAAGCAGGGAAAATGTTACCGAGAGCTGCTGTGTTGTCAGGCTTGTGTAACAGGAATTCAGGACAGCAAGTTTTTCTTTCCATGGCTGATATAACTGTGTATGAATCAGCTGGGATAAGAGAAGGCATTTATCCCGAAGAGACTGGCTTTATTTCCCCTCAAAGCCAGAAGAAAAACATGGAGGTTACATACTAAATACTCGAATAATAGTTAACAAACATGGCCAGACATAATTCCAAAGCTGTATGTTTCGTCATCATCAAACCTGGGCAGGATTTTATTAGGCATGTCCAATGAAACATATGGTGTCATGCTCACAACTGGGAACCATTTGAGAGGTATGTTGTGAAGTCATACGGTAGTGCTCAGCTAAAATTATTCTATAGATGACAGCGAGGGGAAGTTGCCACTATTCTTGTTATTCCCCATTGTACAGTCATGCTGCAGCAATTATTCAAAATCTTTGATTATCCTCAGAGAAGCGATGCAATCATGGCTGAAAATCAATTTCAGGGACATCAGGAAAAATCAAAAAGCTAGCACAGTGCCAACAGGGCCAAGGGCTTGTGCGAGAGAAGAGAAGGGATTTTTTTCTCATCATCGTTTCGGTTTTCCCTTTGCTGAGGGTAATCAGCCAGCAACACCAGAGAGCTCGCTGTTAGTCAGAGCCAGATCCTGATCCTGTTCAGAGCTGCTAGTGATGTAGAGCCAGGTAGCATCCAATTAGTGCTTAGTGTAACTTAATGCAAAGTGCTGGCACTCAGCTCACCGAATCCAACTAGTTGTCATAGAATTTCCACGCTTCTCCTGTCAAATTCATGAACATTTGCTGATTTGCTTTGCCTTCTCAAGGCACCATGAAGTTGAAATGAGACATTTCCATCAATGCCGCGCCGTGTATGGCCATTTTCTGCTAAAACAGATTGGCCTGATTACTGATGAGACAGCAGGCACGTCAGCAACGGCTGCTTGATGCTTATTGACAACTGTGTTGCTTTAGAACCACATTTATTCCTTTTACATATAGAGCAATTTGTAATGGCACCGGTTCCAAGGCTCTATAATGGATGTAAATCCAATGAAAAATTTCATGATAAACTAAGAGCATGTACCATTTTTAGTTAACAAAGACGGATGGAAAATTCCACACTTTGTTCAATCGAGGCGTGCCTCATTCAGTCAGCCTGGACTTGTCCAGATGCTGGGCTTATCTCATACAGCTGAGAGCAGATCAAGTCTGATAATAACATATTTAGAGACATAGGATAAAAGGCAGCTCCTCCCCACGCTTTCTTCTTCATAGCAGATTGCTCTGGTAGATGAATCACTCAAAGATATACCACAGACATCACAAAATAAGGAATGATGGGGGATATCTTATTTGTCCCCATTTCATGTGTTTCAGCTCCTTCCATCTTTATCTGTCACCTTTTTTCCCCCCTTGTCTTTTCCTGTCCTCTTTCAGAGTGGAGACAGCTGTGATGAGCGTCTCCACAGACTGTGGTTTCTAGTAGCAATCAGACAATTGAGTTTTGGAAGTGGCATTAAATGCGTGTGGAGAAAGTGGCTTCCTCCCTCCTGTCAGAGCTTCACAGGCAGACTGCCCGCTCTTTTGTAACAGCATTAGCAGAGACTACGCAGCAAAACATTGGAAAATCCACTCCATCATGTTTCCTCATCAGCGATGTCTTCTCTCTGACCTCCGCCTCAGTTTCAGTGACTCACATGAATATGGAAGATGAATAAGAGCCATCTTCTGAGGTTATGCCAAATTCAACAAGAGAGACAAGCTTGTCAACCATGAAATCGTCTTTACAGAAGGAGCATGGACAAATTTGGATAGGTTGGAGGCACTTTTATCTCTGAGAAATTTCCTGACCTTTATTTTATATTCTGGGCTATAAAGATCAAGTAAAATGCTATCATAACAACCGGTATAAAAAGAAAATGGTGCTCTATTATCCTCCATAATACCTCACTGGAAATCTATCATCATTCACCCATTCATCATCTACCTGGCGCTCATCACAGGACACCCTCATAGTTGTGCAATCTATAACACAGCTTCTTTTTTTTTGGCCTTTCTTAGTCATACCTCCTGTGACTTGGCTCTGGACCCTTATACAAACACACACACACACACACACACACACACACACACACACACACACAGAAACTGCTGTTTGACCTCTGAGGTTCAGTGAGAGCATTAAATACCAATTAGGGTGAGGACAGGCCAAGCTGACTATGAGGTTGTAGCAAGGCCTTGAGGAGGCCTGTGGGAAGCAACTTATTGGTCCCTGGGCATATTTGTGCGTGTGTGTGTGTGTGTGTCCGTCCAGTACCAGTGCTGGAGAGTTAGATAATACACATTGTGTATGTGGGTGTGTATGTGCACGATGAAGACATCAAGAGATAAGTCATCTCACACACACACACACAGCACACCTGGATACTTTATTTAATGTGATATTTATGCTTTCTCTCTGAAGTCTGTTTTTTTATTTTCTATCCCATCATAGTAGAAGATTTCTCTTAAGTGTAATTTGCTTTTATCGTACGCTGTAAATGTTTAGACAGAGCACAAAATGTCTAATGTTCACTATTTGTCTCACTTTTTAACAAATTCATATGTTGATGTACTTTGTTGATAAGTCTGGTATGTTACAGAGTCAGTTGCACAGTATATAAGTAATATTATTATTGTAAACCCAGACTTTGTAAACTGATACATTTGATAAAAAGGTGTGTGTGCAGGTCTACCCGATTTCTTTCTCCATGACAACTTTCATATCAGTCACATGGGTGTATGCTTCAATAACTCCACTTTATGTTCAAAATAAAACAGCAATACAGGAGAGAGAATATTAGTAAACGCTCTAAAGGCAACCCTCTGAGAAATATCCGCTCTCTGCAGTGAATCTTGAGACTGTGCGTGATGATCTGCTGTGGTTATCTGGTGGTTTCAGAGTCATGCCCTTTACTGTCCCTCTGTTATTTACCCACCAGACATACACAGCTTGATAAATGTTTTGTCTGACCTTCTAAATTTGTTTTCCTTCCTCTTAACTGTGATTTTATTTCCCTTGGACAGGCCAGACACCGTGTGTGTGTGTGTGTGTGTGTGTGTGTGAATGTGGATGTGTCTCCTTATTTATTCTTTTGAGAAAAGGTTTTAACCAGTAAGATAAAACCTACCCCCTCTCCTCATTGCAAATGGTTTCAGTTATTCATTTAAATAAAATAATAAATAAAGATAAGGAAACAAATTGAAACAACTACTACAGCCACTGACCATCCGTCTAGTGTGTATCTGCTTTGGTGTGGAAAGGGTTAAAGTCGCCACAGGCCAGAGCAGAGTCAACATCGGCCACGGCTTGGCTGGCCTACCCTGCCAGATCGATATCTGCAAATAATAAATTAGCTCCCCAGAGGGGTCGCACTAAACCTTCAGCAACACTGCCCTGGAAAAGTCCACAATTGGTGTGTGTGAGACTCAATAAGCCAGGTGAATGACTGTGCAGGGGCACATCTTTAGCACTCCATAATAGAAAATTAATGGTGCTCAAATCAGTGCTGAGGGCACCCTGAGGGTTACCTAATAGGCCTAGTTAGAACTGTCATCCCTCCCAGAGTCGCCTAAAATATCACATGCAAACACAGGCAGCCAAGAAAAAGAGGAACGGATGGGAGTGCAGCTCAGCTCAGGGTGAGGAGGAGTCTGAGGTGAAGGGATCAGAAAACAGAAACAGGTAACAGGGGTTGAGGTATTGCTTTCTTCAGGAGGAATATTACACAGTTTTGTTTGATTTGAGAAAAGAAAGTAAGGTGGTGAAAACAAACGTATACATCACAGTGTCATTTAAACCAAAAACACCATCTGTCTGCTGGATTTATCTGAAATATTTTTGATGTTTCAATTCATTCATTCTGCCGGTTCAAGAATTAACACAAAGATATATTGATTATTTTCTTACTTTTGGTTCAGTGTTACACATTTTAGTGCAAACTAATTTTGAAAATTGAATCTTTAACTGAGGAAAAATATAATTTTTCACTGTCATGACTGTTACACAGAGTTTTATAAGGAAACATCTAAAGGAAAAACACCTCATCTGACCAGATATTCTGAAATATTATATTTATTATCCTCTGTTTTAATGACAAGTTGTAGGTCAAATACTCTTCAGAGAGTTGCTCACGTTGCCAAGAAGGGGGTAAATAAGTGGATTTATCTGTCTTAATACAACGCCAAACAAAAAATATATATTAATAAATAAATAACAGGCTAAATTAAGCTCATTTTATCAGATCATTTACATTTATGCAGCTAAAGAGGAAACACAAAAAGTTATAAGTTAAAAGTAATTTAAAGTCTGTGGTGGGGGGAAAAAGTAAATCTTGAAAATATGAAGTAGATGATCAAATATGATTCTGAAATCTGACAGTGTGTCATGTTTGCTGTGTTCAAGCATCAACATGTCCAATCTACAGGGCTGGTTAAAAGCAGATCTATATAACCAACAGGCTACTAATGAGCCTTAAAAGCACATCTGATTACTTATTCCAGTTGGTTTATTTCCCTGCTTCACAGAAACAACTATTGGATTTAATAAACACACTTCATATTGATCCTAAGCCACCAAGCAGCACGCGCACCTCTCTTACCCACACCCAGCAAGATTTATTACAATTTCACATGCACAGCAGAAGTGAAAAGGCACACAAACACAAGTGCACACACACACACTTGCAAACAGCTGCATCCCCGCACACATAAAAATGCAAAGTTTAAATACCCAATGATTTCCAGCCAGTGTACTTCACAATCTTTCAAATCTTTCCCCTGACCCTCATTTGAATATGCAGTTGGGTTGGTATGTTTGGGGAGGGGTTTCCCTCCTCATCTCTCCTCCTCGCCCGGCCTCAGCTGTGGACTTCGCCAAACTGTCTGCTGCATTGACACTGAACTTACCCACATGCCGCCACGCTGCCGTCCTCCAGCGCGAACAGAGTGTGTCGCTCTCCGCAGGCCACTCCAGATATATTCAGAGATGATGGAAGATTCAGGAACAAACGCGGTGCCAGCTAGAAAATAAATAAATAAATAAATGAAGTTCCCGGTGAGGTGAAGAAACACGCAGTGTCTGTGAGTTGCTCTGTAGTTAAGTTGGTGTACTCCATCAGCCTGGCAAACATCCCACAGACAGGCACAGCTACAGTAGATCCTCTCAGTGCAGATGAAGACAGAACAACGTGAACAACAGAGGGAACAAGAAAGAAACACACTCCTTTATGGCGCTGAGCTGTGTAGATCTGATGTTTTTAAGTCCCTGTGTGTATGTCTGTCTGTCTGTGTGTGTTCATGCCAGTGCCACAAAGAAAAAAATGAAACAGCCTATGAGAAGAAAAGAAAGCCTGGTTCCTCATCATGCGCTTGTTAGCTTGTCCAATCTATGGCAATCAGCACAGTCCCAGGGGTTGAAAGACACGAGATGCTGGGGAAAGGGAAGCTGAGGCTGAGGAAAAGATCAATACTGCACTGTGAAACAAGAAGTGTGGGCTATTTACTCTCCATTGATCTGATGATGCTGGAGAAACACCTCACTCGGCTATTAAATTGAGGGTATAAGTCTAGTGTGGAGGGCTTTTTTTTCTTCCCCCCACGCTCTGTCTCTCTCTCTTTCTTCACCCCGAGGTCAAGAAAAAGCTAAAAACATCCACAAACAAACAAAAATGGATTGCTTGGGCCAGGGAAAGTAATTAATCTGCATTAAAATGCCAAGGGAGCAGACACTTACTACCCATCTTAACCAAAGTTTTGCTCAGAGTGACAAGAGACCCACGGCAGTGTAGGATTGACTACTAGAGGACACACCGATAAAAACTAAATCAACTTCACGGGGGCTGTGTGAACCCTAGGATTTCCCCTGCATAAAAAGTAAACTGAAAAGAAAAGAAGTGTAACAGAAAGTTATGCAGCAGAACAGTGAGCATCATGGGTCGTCAAGGTGGACAGAGAAACACAACATGCTGCACATTAAAAAGTAAACAAAGAAAACTAAAGTCGGATTTCTGCACTTGCTACATTTTGTTTAAGTGCAGAATAGCATTTACATGGCTGACACAGACTATGTAAAAGTGAAATAGTCGACCACAGATTCTCACATCAGTCACCTAAAGTTCAGGGGTCATCACAGTCCAACATGGAACTAAAATGATCAGCATCCTATGGACAGCAAGACAGCTGCTGATGGTGCTTCACTCAGGGGGATGAGGCCTGTGGATGGGCTTTCCATTCAAAATAGATGATTTCTCAGAGGAAATACAAAAAAACTATTAAACAAAACAATGTTATTACTTAAGATTGAAGTTTTTGCACAATAGATAAAGCAATTTGGTGTAAAAAGACAATAAATGACCAAATGAAGGCATACAGCATAAGCTAAGATTGGCTAAGATAAGATATTATTTATTTATCCCATGTTTGGGAAATTCATTTGTCACTGCAGCAGAAACAGTAAAAAGTTCAGAGTGCAAAAATTGATTAAAAACGACTTCAAAATAAGAGGATAAGAAATACAGAAATATAAAATGTAGAAATAAGAATTTAACAAAAAGTGTACATTAATTACCTGGGTATAGAAT